>JAOXJQ010123337.1:0-17370 GCA_025762765.1 Quercus bicolor | reverse complement strand
TGTTAGGAACATATGTCAATATAGAATTGGCTAATCCTTTGACAAAACACACTTTACTTGTAATTGGGTAGATCTAGAATGTGTTTAATGCTTCAAGGAACAAGGTTTCAAGTTCAAGTGTTAAAGCCATGCAAATCTGTCCAAGAAACAAGTGAAGAAGTGCTAGATTTTAAAGCTTGATAGCTTGTATCTATCAAAGTTTAAAAAGCTACTAAAGCCCGATGCTCGACAGCTAGCTTGATAGATAAGCTATCTATCGAGGTTTATGAAAAATAGATTTTTAGTTTTGATTTTCATCCAATCTGTGGGTATATATTTG
This sequence comes from Quercus bicolor, assembly GCA_025762765.1. Classification (NCBI taxonomy): domain Eukaryota; kingdom Viridiplantae; phylum Streptophyta; class Magnoliopsida; order Fagales; family Fagaceae; genus Quercus; species Quercus bicolor. The sequence continues at coordinate 17,051 of JAOXJQ010123337.1, read as the reverse complement.
AGCTTTCTTTTCTCACAACCCTAAATATATATAAGGATTATTTTAAGGGCCATCAAAGGCTACGCAAGTGTGAAGCAAAGTTGTGTTCATGCAAATTGTGACTGTAAACAGAATTTTCCTTAGTTCATCTTTCTCTTGAAGAAGCTACTATGTTTATACACCCTAGGGTTTTGTAACCAAAGAGCTTCACGATCTTCATCGTGTGATGAACTGAAGAACTTCGTAGCCAACATCTTTCTCAAGTTGGTAAGTAAGCTACGTACTGGGATCCGCACATCGAATTGGTTAGTCACGTATTGGGAGCCGTGCATTAAAAATGAGAGATTGTCACTACAGAACAAGTCCAATTGGGTATTAGGGTAAGGGTTCAACTGTAAGTTGGTATAAGGTACTGGGATTCCTTTACTTGTAATCGCTTGTTGTGATAATAGTGAATTCTTAGGAGTGGTGACCTTAAAATCACTCGTAAACAAATCACTGTGTCAATTTAATTTCCGCTGCATTTAGTTAATTGGTGATTTGTTTGTGCTACCATGAGTATTGTATGCTAATTGAATTAATTAATTAACTTGGCTAATTAATTTATTAATTCATCACAAGGGGTCAATACATTCTCGGCCTACCAAAAAAAAAAAAAAAGACACTAATCTACCAACCAAAATTCCAAGCTCAGGGGCTAGGTTACGGAATGATAAGGTGTTAGGCACCCATTCCGCCCAAATAGAATCTGGTCTTCTAGAATCTAATGACCAATGTACCCTTTTTGCATGATGTGAATGATATGTTGAACATACATGATAGACATTTAACCAAAATTTAATTCAAATAAATTTGCCTTATGGATGTGTCCTCTTTTTAAAGAAAATTCATATCTATTTTATGAATAAAATAAAATTAGATTTGTAAAGAAAAATTAGATTTGTTTTTATTTAAAAGAAATAATAAGATTTTTGTTTAAAAGAATCAGATATGTTTTTGTGTAAAGTTAAAAAGGGTTTTATCAAGAAAAATCAGATCTGCTTTTTATGAATAAAAGGAATAAGATTTTATAAAAAAGTATCAGATCTGTTTTTATGTAAAGTTCAAAAAAGGTGATTTTATCAAGAAAAATCTGATCTATTTTTTATGGATAAAAAGAAGCTTTTTGAAAGAGGATTCACATTCATAAGATGAATTTATTATGCATGCATCACATAAAAAAATAAAAATAAAAAAACTACAACCTAACTTTCAATCCTTCCTTTTAAATTGATAGGCCAACAATGTATTGACCATTTTGGTAAATTAATTAATTATTATCCAAGTTAATTAATTAAGTCAATTTAACATGCAATAGCATGGTAGCACAGACAAATCACCAACTACAGTAAATGTAGAGGAAAATAAATTTGACACAAGTGATTTGTTTATGAATAGGGAAAACCATCGAGGCAAAACCCCACCGGATGAGTTTAAGGTCACAACTCTTGAGAATCCACCATTACCAAAACAAGTGGTTACAAATAAAAGGAATCTCATTACCTAATACCAACCTATAATTCAACCCTTACCCCAATACGTAATTGGACTTGTGATGTAGCAGCAATCTCTCTGTTCAATGCACGACTCCAAGTATATGACTAACCAATGATACATGGATCTCAATACGTAATTAAAACACCAACTTGAGGAAGATGTTGGCTGCAAAGTTTTTCAGTTCATCCAAAAATGAAGATCAAGAAGCTCCTTGGTTACAAAACCCTTGGCGCAAAGATACAGTAGCTTATTTAGAGAATATGATGAACTAGGGCAAGAATGTCTTCAGTCACAACATGCATGTAACAACAATTGCAACAACCTTTGCATCACATGTGATGGCCCTTAAAATAATTCTTATATATGTCTAGGGTCTTGAGAAAAGAAACCCTACACAAATACACATGGATATGCGTGAAATCACATCTGGAAATTCTAATTTCGTAATTCTCGATAGATTCAGCTTTCGTCAAACTTCTATCATGCTTTAACATTAAACCTTGATAAAAAGGATTCTGTCAAGATATCTGTCGAGCTTTAATGAAAAATACTTCTTCACTTGTTTCTTGGTCAGATTTGATGGCTTCAATACGAAACTTGAACACTTGTTTCTTGAAGTGAAGAAACATATGTATAAAGAGAAAAAAGAAACAACACATGGAGAGATAGGTAAAGAAATATACATCATCATATATAGAAAAAATAAAGTACAATGTATGTCATAAATGAATGGTTACACAATTGGTGTACAAAAGGATAATGTAACTAAAAGAAAGAAAAGAAAAGTACATAAAATCCTCACTCCATCCTTCAAAATGTATAGACACTCCCCCTAACAAAAAATATCCTATGCTAACTCACCCCCTAAGTACAAGACTACTCTTAACCTAAAACTACTCCATTTTTTTTTTTGTCACAAATGACAAAGGGTAAGTCACCGAGATGTCGTCATCTCATCATCACTGGAAGAGCTAGCATCATCCTCATCATCACCATCATCACCATCCTCATTTGTCGAAGCCTTTGGAGAAAGAGATGGAGACGCAACGAAGCCTATCGTCATGCTATACGACCAACACGGGTGTTCACCTAACATAACTCATCAAAGAGAGTGTCAAGGCGAGCATCCATGTATTGAAGCTATGCCATGATGGCGTCGAGGGTCACACCACCCGTCGAGGAAGGAGCAGACATGGAAGGAACAGCAGAAGCTGCAGGATCGGTAGTCTTCACATGTGGCGCTTTGGTCAAAGCTGGGCCTCACTTTACCGAACAGAACCGGCATCTATGGAACCCATAGTGGTGTAAAAAGGAGAAGTAGGAATGGGATAAAAAAATTGCGAAGGATTTGTGTGATAGTTGAAGGAAAGGTGAGCTTATCACAGGTCGTCGTATCTTGATAGACATCAAGGATAGAAGTGATAAAGTGAAAGAAGAAGTCGATAAAAATATCCTCAAGGAGGGATAAAAGAAAATGAGCACGAGGCTCTGTGATAGAGTTATAATGAGACAGTGGAAAGCCCGAGCATGAGGTGTTTTACTTCCCACCCCATATGAAAGGTGTCTCATAGAAGTGAGATAAAAGCTCGTCTCTGGACACAGTCCGAAAATGCTCACAACCAAGATAATCAAGATGCGATACCCTCGGTACATGTAGTACCTCAGATATAAAATCTGGGGTAACTACAATACCTGTAGCTTGAAATGTCATGGAAAACCGAGGTACAGAGGTATGGATACCGTGTATATTGGAGTAAAACTCTTGTATAAACACGATGGGACACCTCAAGGGTTCCTCCATAAGAGAATCCCAGCCCCGAGTCCGAATGACACCGGATAAAGGAGTGTCGGAAAAGTCTGACAGAATAACATAATGCTCCAGATGAACGCAAAGTTTCTGAAAGTTATCCAAGAAGTCCTAGCGAGCCTTCTCATCACGGAACTAAACGTGAAGAAGGGGAAGAGGATTAGAAGAGAAAGAAGAATCAGAACCTTGAAGAGGATTCCAGCTTGGAGTAGATTTGCACTTAGGTGCCATAGCATAGTCTATCCGAGAGAGAGAGAGAGAGAGAGAGAGAGAGAGAGAGAGAGAATACAATCACAACCAGAATAACAAACAAAAGAAAGGATACATATGCATGAAATATGCATGAACTTGTGACATGCAAAATTTAAATTGCATCATAGGTAAAAACCCAATCCAAACCTACCAGCACACATCAAGAATAACCAAGCACACATCTAAATGCATGAAACATTGTTAAAAATGCTATGAGAATGCAATGCATGAGCATATAATATCAAAACAAAAACACCCAACCCAACAATATCACAAAAATCTCAAAAACCCAAAAGAAATTCAAAAACCCCAAAATTTAGGTCTAAAATGCATGAATGCATGAGAAAAAAGGGTTTTAGGAAGCTTACCAGAGGTTCAAAGCTTGATCTAGGCCGAAAATGACATGGGTGAGGAGATTTAAGTGAGTGAGAAGTGTTTGGAGGGAGAGAAGAGTGTTTTCTGTCGAGAGAGAGAAGTGAGAAATGAAATCAGATTCGTGCTTAACACATATAAGGAAAATGCAACTCGATGGATTGAAGTATCTGTCGAGATCTGTTGAGCACTAAATCTCGACAGAAATTAATCTATCGAGGTGCTGTCAAGGATCTGTCAACGGCAAAAAAATACCTCGACGGATCGAGGATTTGTCGAGAATTTATCGGTGGAACGAAAAGTTGCTTGATGGATCGAAGAAGCTATCGAGCATCTATTGAGAAGAACCTAGAAAGCTCGATGGATCGAGAATGTGTTAAGATTTATCGAGAAAAGAAGAAAGAATGGCTTGATAGAAGAGAATCTGTCAAGGATCTGTCGAGAAGCTTTCAAGCTTAAAGAAAAGGAGTTTTTCAAAGAAGGGAAAAACATATAGAGATGAATGCAACAAGTAAGCTACTCAAACATAGATCTAATCAACATGTTAAGCTCTCAAAACATCTCTCAACATATATGCAAAGTATTCATAGATCCAAAAAACACACACACACACTAAACAAGTCTAACCAATTTTATATTTCAAAAACAAGTTATGACAATTTAGTGAGCATATATTAACACATATATTCCTTGTGATGGCCAAATCACATTGTACCTGCATATGTATCAAAAGTAGTAAAGAATTTGCATATTGTGTGTGAAAACATAGCAAGAGTGCATAAATGTCTCATATTATGATGATTTGAGATATGAGAAAATCAAATACACTCACACACAATCATAACTGCTTGATGGGGACTATCACCTTCGAGGTACATCCTATAACTCCCACATCTCCTAGGAACATGCTTTCAATCATATTTAAAAGCATTTTGATTCTTTTTGCTTTTGATTTTCTTTGAATATGTTTCTTTTTGAACATATCATGTATGGGCATATAAGAGAGAGAAAGGAAATGCCCAATTATGTTAAGCCAAAAACATCACAATTTTTGCTATGCTGAAGCACATAGCTGTTATTGCATGATTGGTAGGCTTTAGTGGTGAGTGGTTATTTATGCCTTTTTCTTAGGATTTTTTAGTGATTCCCATCAAAAAAAGTGATATGAGTGTTAAGTATAAGAGATTATTTAATCGTACTCATCACAAATATGAGTCACAAAGTTCACTTGCTTAGTTGTGTATTGAGATGCTCATCTAAGCTACAAGAAATACAAAATTTAGAAAACTTTGTTTCAATAGCCATCAAAGGTACACAAGTACCAATATACACAAAACACACACTATTTTTGTATTTTTCTGATTTTTCAATTTTTTTTATTGAAAAAAAAAAAGCAAAATTGAAAACAAACAAACAAAAAATATGTTAAACAAAACAAAGCATAAAACTAGACTAACTCAAAACAAGAAAGAAAAACAAACAAGTAATGCAAATCATAAAGGGAGAGAGAGAAAAAGATACTAAATCATTTTGAACATTTTTCCTTCCACACCTTGGAAGAACCTTTCCTTTGCATAAACCTTTGATCCAGAGGTGAGGGGGAAGAATTGAAACTGTTCAAGTTTGAAAGGAACATGAAGGCCTCTAGAAGATCTCCAAGAGGAGCAAAAGAGGATGGAAACTAATTCTAGTGTCCAAACAAGAGCATACTATTGCTTTGTTGAGTGGCTAACCATTTGTAGCAATTTGGACAAGTATGCCTTCAAGCTCCACAATGATGACAAAGATGCGGTTTCTTCGGTTGAGACTTTTTGTTGTTTACCTTCTTAATCCTAGAGCTTCTAGTCTCTTTCTTTTCAACCATAGGGGGTGCTCCTAGAATAGATTTACCTTTGTCTAAGTTCTCACTAGCTATTTCAGTTTTACATTCATTGTTCCTAGAATTAACATTATTAGTAGGTGAGACAAACACATTTGTACTAGAGGAGGCAATATTAGGAGAAGAGAAATCATACCCCAAACTAGTTTTGTTAGAAGCAGCTTTTTGAAAGCTTAGCATCTCATCGAGCTTTGCACTGAAAGTCCTCTCCAATTGAGCTCTAACTTGGAACAGTTCTGCTTCAAGCTTCTTTTTCCTTTCAGCAAGTTGTTCTTGAATCGCAAAGCTCCAATGGTTTGATTGGCTTCATCAACCTTGGTAAAGAGCTTTTCTCGATCTAATTCAACATCACTTAGCTTCTTGGTGGCCAGCCTATATAGTTTCTCATACTTCTTAGAAACCTTGTACAATTTTGCATAGGCTATATGGATGTCATCTTGATCATCCATTTTTTCAAACTTAGATTCCATAAAGTTCTCTTCATCATCTACTGTTTTTGTAATCCCTTCAGTAGGATCAACTATATTAGTGAAAGCATTCAAAATTCTCTCATCATCACTGTCATATGACTTAATTTTAGGCTCAGTATCACTCAAGGTAGCAACAAGAGCCTTGCTTTTCCCAACTATCTAGAGATATATTGGACATTCTTATTTTATATGTCCAAAACCTTGACATCCGAAGCACTTTGGTTCGGAGGGAATTGTGCACTGACCGCCATCCTTAGCGTCCTTCTTTCCTCTGTCTTGGCTTTTGAACTGAGATGAACTAGATTGCTTACAGTCCTTATCATTTGAAGACTCATCGGATCTCATTACTTTTGGCCTTCAGTGCCATGCTCTTACTTTTGCTTCCTTTCCCAATTCTAAGTCCTTCAACTTGGCATAGAACTCATTAAATGACTCATCCATGACAAACAGGGGTCAATGGATCACACAGTAAGGATTAACCCTAATCAGAGTGTGCCCACTCTGATACCACTTGATAAGCCAAAAATGTATTGACCCCTTTAGTAAACTACTCAATTAATTATCCAAGTGAATTAATTAGATTCAATTACATGCAATAAGCGTAGTAGTACAAACAAATCACCAACTAAGTTAAATGCAGCGAAAAATAAATTTGACACAAGTGATTTGTTTACGAATGGGGAAAACCACCGAGGTAAAAACCCACTGAATGAATTTAAGGTCACCGCTCTCGAGAATCCACTATTATCAAAACAAGTAGTTATAAGTAAAAGGAATCCCAATATCTAATACCAATCTACAGTTGAACCTTTACCCCAATACCCAATTGGACTTGTATTGCACGGCTTTCTCTCCTTTCAATGCACGACTCCCAGTACATGACTAACCAATGATGCACAGATCCCAGTACATGATTAACATACTAACTTAAGGAAGATGTTGGCTGTAAAGTTCTTTAGTTCATCAAAGATGAAGATCAAGAAGTTCCTTGGTTAAAAAACCCTTGGTGCAAAGACGCAATAGCTTTTACAAAGAATATGATGAACTAGGGTAAATTTTGTCTCCGGTCACAATATGCATGTAACAAAAATTGCAACAACCTTTGCATTGTGACGGTCCCTAAAATAATTCTTATATATGTTTAGGGTTGTAAGAAAAGAAACCTTACATAAATACACATGGATATGCGTGAAATCATTTTCGATAGATTCAGCTTCTGTTGAGCTCCTATCGAGCTTCAACGTTAAACCTCAATAGAAAGGATTCTGTCGAGATATCTGTCAAGCTTTAATGAACAACACTTCTTCACTTGTTTCTTATTCAGATTTGCATGGCTTTAATACTAAACTTGAACACTTGTTTCTTGAAGTACTAAACATATCCTAGATCTACCCAATTACAAGTAAAGTTCGTTTTGTCAAAGGATTAGCCAATTTACATCACATATGTTTCTAACAATTCTCACATATGTCCTAACATAAATTTCAAAACCTGCAATTTTGTGTCAAAGAAAACTTTTTTCTAAAAAAATCAAATTTGTACTTAATGAAAATATAGATCAGTTTTGTGCTTTAAAAAAAATAAGTCTGTATTTAATGAAAATACAGATCAGCTTTTGAGATTTAAAAAAAAAAAAATCAGATATGCATTTAAAGAAAATACAGATCAGCTTTTGAGAATTAAAAAAATCAAATATGCATTTAATGAAAATACAGATTAGCTTTGAGGATTAAAAAAATCAGATCTGTATTTAATGAAAATACAAATCAGTTTTGAGAATTAAAAAAAAAATCAAATCTGTATTTAATGAAAATACAGATCAGTTATTGTTGAGAAACAAACATATATAAGAGAGAGAATGAAGTAGGTGTTAACAAAACAAAAAGTCGTGATTTTTAAGTTTTCAATGATGGTAGAATGAGAAGCCCCATTAATAATTTTTGTTTGGTATGCATTTGAATTCCATATTATATAATAGTAATGAACATGGACAAACAATAAAGGCAACAATACAGAAATTTAGTTTGCACTAATTATATAATTATATAAAAATAATAATTAATTTAGGAAATTAATTACATACGATGAAACAAAATAACTAAAAAAATAATGGCACTTTGTATCATTACTATGATACAATACCAATTAATAAAAAAAGCTATAGATATCACACAATTCATCTGAAGTATTCACACAATTTTTGACGAGGTTGTTTCTGCATTTTTGGCCTCTAAAGTATTCGTAATCTTCTTCTTCACTGCTTGCTTTATTTTCAACCACTCGTATTTGCTTTATTGTCAACTACTAACATTTAATGCTTGCTATCAAGCACTTCCTTCTTGGGTTTTGTTCTTTATTTAATTCTAACCAATTTTTAAAAATACGAACATCTTTAAATCTTCTAGGTTTTGATTTTTTTTTTTTTAATTCATAATAAATGGTGGACAATAGACAATTCAAATGGGCATGGGAAAAAAAATGATTAGTAGTCAAATAGGCTTGGCCACAGGCAAACAAACTAATTTGTCTCTTACTCCCTTTGTCCTAGTTTGTTTGTCCTCTATTATATTTTGGGATGTCCCGAAATATTGTCCTGTTTCTAAAAATAAAAGTTATTAATTTACTAATATTCTTATTATACCCCTACTTTATTTTCAAAACTATTTGGAAAGAAAACTAACAAATATTTAAAAAATCACTCTAATTGGAGCACCTTTTTAGTTGCCTCATTAAGAATAACTCTTTTTTTAAAAAAAAAAACTAATAAATTTATTTAAGGGTAGTTTTGTAAACTTGTACATTTTTATAAGGCAAACAAGACAATAAATGATGTTCTCTTAAAAAGTTTGGCTTTTTAAACCGGACAAACAAATTGGGATAGAGGGAGTACCTATTTTATTAGGTCTCATAAAGTAAAATTAAAAATTATTGGGTATTAAACTGTGCTTTGTCATGACTTAAAAATAATTTAGGAACTCAATAGATATTTATGTCTTTTTAGAATCTAATAACTCTTATTTGTATTGTGAAAGTTATGTTATAAAAAATACTATCTATTTTTTTTTTTGGACTATTTTAGTCAAATTTTCAAATTTTACTAATTTAATATATTTATTTATAATTTAAATAATTATTAAATTAATTACGACATCATCACGGTTTGACCTCAATCCAATCTTAAAAACCTTGAACCTCTCCCTTTTATAATTCATTGAACGATCTAGGTTTTTTTTTTTTTTTTTTTTTTTTTTTTTTTTTTTTTTTTTGAACTGGAAACATGACATTTAATTAATTAGAAAAATCAGCATCTTGATACAAAGCTTCCCTAGCTATTGGAGGAACATCTTCCATCCAAAACAAATCTTGACTAATGTTTCTATCAAATTGAGCTAACTTATGAGTAACTCTATTACCCCCATGCCTAGTACAATCAATCCTAACCCATTGCAAGTTCCTAACCAAATGATGAATATCCCCAATAACATTCCCAAGCAAAGAAAAATCATCCTGCAAAACCGAAACAGCTTTCATGACAGCAGAATTATCCCCTTCAATGACAAGTTCAGAAAAGCCAGCATCAACGGCAAATTCAACAACTTTCCGACATGCAAGAAACTCAACCTCCTCACTAGAAGATACCTCAGGTCCCTTTGCTGCCATGGCTGCCATAACCTCACCTTTTTCATTCTGAATGACTGCACCAAAAGCTAAACTGTTAAGAGCCGAAAACAGAGCTGCATCAAAGTTAAGCTTGAAGATCGAAGGAGGAAGGGGCTGCCAGGTATCCCGAGAAGCTTGTCCTCCGTATGATGGTCCCATTAGTACAGAAGTAGTCCAAAACTCCTCAAGAAACTCTGTTGCCCGATTATTCAACCAGCCTGGATCATGAAACTTTCCCCCATGCACAACCCGATTTCTTTGATTCCAAATTAGCCATGCTTGAACAAGCACAACCTCCATATCATGAGACTCTACCCACTCCATTAAGTATTCCATTAATTGAAGCATATCCACCATACCTTACCCACCTTTCTGCAGAATTTTTAAGCTACCTGCCCACACATCTCTAGCCACACCACCATCCCAAAGCACATGGACAACTGATTTCAAAAACCTCAAGCAAATTGGGCACAACGCATTTGCAACAATCTTTCTCTTAGACAGATTCAATTTTGTTGGTAAGATTTCATTAGAAGCTCTCCACCCAAACACCTTTATTTTGTTGGGAATTCTAAGCTTCCAAATCGCAGGCCAAACCTCCTTTCCAGCATAACCCCGAGAACTCTTAGCTACCCTTCCTTCACTCAACACTTCCCTAGCCACCTTGTAAGCGGATTTAACAGTAAAAATCCCCTTCCTTTGGTGCATCTAGATCAAACAGTCCTCCACATGTCTTCGACTAAGCTGTATTCTACAAATAGCTTATGCATCTTCTTTTTCAAACATATCCATGATAAAATCAGCCCTCCATGCATGCAAGTCTTGGCCAATTAATTCAGCAACAGTTACCTTATGAACTTCATCTTCCGCTAGATTTAGAGGTGCATTTGTTAGATAATTTGGTATCCATTTTTCCCCTAGAATCTGAATTGAGTGGCCATTCCCAACTCTCCAACAACATCCAGACTTCAAAATAGGAAAAGCAACCACAATACTCTTCCAAACAAAAGAGCAATTTGGTGACTCCTTAGCAGCAAAGAGAGAAGTTCTTGGAAAATATCTAGCTTTGAGGCATTGGAACACCAAAGAATTATTATCATGCAGCAACCTCCATCCTTGTTTAGCCAGCATCACTAAATTAAAGGCCCTTAGATCCCTAAATCCCATTCCTCCCTCCCTCTTTGATAGCGTCAATTTTTCCCACCTCTTCCAATGAATTTTCCTTTCATTCCCCACCTATCCCCACCAGAACTTAGCACACATTGCATCCAACTCATCATAAAGTTTCAAAGGGAGTTGGAAAACACTCATAGTGTAAGTAGGAATAGACTGAGCAACTGCTTTAATCAGAATTTCCTTACCAGCCTTAGACAACATCTTCCCTTTCCACCTCTGCAACTTTTTCCATATCCTACCCTTCAAGTATGAGAATGTATGATACTTTGTTCACCCTACTAAGGTAGGCAGCCCTAAATAGGACTCAAATCAGTTCACTTCCTACAGTCCCAAAGTCCTCAGAATGACTTGCTTTTGACTGGCTGAAGTATTGCTGCTAAAAGGCCGATGACTTTGGGGTTGGCTCCCCTCCCATTATAACATCTCCAGTTCTCTCCTGTTTTAACACTGATGAAAGACATGTGGTAAGTAACAAATCCTAAGGTTAGAAAAATCACACGTCAAATACCAGTTTTTTCCTCTCAATTTTTTTGTCTTTCTTTCTTCTTTGCATCAATCTTTCTCCAACATCCCCACTCTAACCTGAGCATCAGATGCGTCCAGATTGGCAGATGGGAACTTGATGGCAATGGGTTTGGTCCTCCGGCGAAGCTTGGGGAGGTGAGACATCGGGTCTGATATGGATTTCTAGCTTTAGGAGTTTTGATGGGTTGTGGGTTTGGCATGAGACTTCTGAATATACTTTGAAAGCTGTGAAAGAATCAGCCATTCCTCTCCTTCTTCAAAGCTTTGAAAGTAGCCATGATATTCTTCTCTAATCTTTTATTGCTTAATTTTTTTTATTGTTCATTTATCCAATTAATCAGCCTTTCTCTTCACATTCAAATCACAATAGATAAGACCCAATTCATTTGTTCTGTTCTCCTTCAAAAGTTGTTCCCATCAAACTTTGAAGCTCTTGAAAGAGTTCTTAAGCTTCCTAGATATTGGTCTGGAGTGGCTGATCATTTTTGTGATAGTGGAAACCATCAAAATATGATTTTGAAAGATCATTTTTCGTAACAGGTGATTGACGTAATACCAGAAAATTTTTATTGAAAACTGAAAAGAGATAAAAGAGAGAGAATTATATGGCTTATTTGTATCCTTAGGATTTGTTGCTTGCCACGTGTCTTTCTTTGGTGTAAAAACATGAGAGAACTGGAGATATTAAAACGGGAGGGGAGCCTGCCCAGATGACTTTTCCAAGTTTATGCACTGGCCTGACACATTAGCATAGGTCTAAAGCATCTCATAAACAACCTCCACTTCATTTTGAGTTGCCCTGCAGAATAAGAGGGAATCATCTGCAAACAATAAGTTAGAAACTTTCTGTGCCCCTCTGCAAATGGAAGCGCCATGAATTTTGCCATCAGATTCTGCTTTTGCCAACAAAGATGTAAATCCCTTTACACATAACAGAAATAAGTACAGTGAGAGAGGGTCTCCCTAATAGATTCCCCTAGATGGAGTCACTTTCCCATAAGGCTTTCCATTAAGTAGAATAGAGAATGATGTGGTGGTAACACAAGTCATCACTCTTTCAATCCATTTTTCTAGAAAACCCAGCTTTTGCATAATACTCTGTAAGAATAAACATTCTACTCGATAATATGCTTTACTGACATCCAGCTTCAAAGCCAAAGCACCTATTTTCCCCTTCTTCCTGGCATGCATGGAATGCAAAACCTCATATGCCACAATAACATTATCTGTAATAAGTCTACCTGGCATAAAAGCACTCTGAGTGGGAGAAATAATATCAGGAAGCACTTGTTTCAGTCTATTGGCAAGGACTTTAGAGATAACCTTATAAATGACATTACAGAGGCTAATAGGTCTAAATTCAGACATTTTCTCGAGATTCTTCACTTTAGGGATAAGCATAATATTGGTATGATTTAAATATGGTAACATAACGCCATTATTCAAAAAATCTTATACAGCATTCACTACATCATCACCTACAATATGCCAGAATTTTTTATAAAACAAGGCATTCGTACCATCAGGGCTAGGTGCCTTTGTTAGTCCTATCTGAAATACAACTTCCTTGATTTCATCAGCAGTAAAATTCCCAGAAAGCATCTCCTACATGTCTATAGTTACTCTGGTCGAAACTGTACTTAAACACTCCTCCATTTGATGACATGATCCTATAGAAAAAAGATTATCAAAATAATCAATTGCAACTCTAGCTATGTCCTCCACCTCCTCCACCCACTACTCCTGTGAGTACATGATACCCTTTATATAATTCCGTCGTCACCGTTGTGAGGCTTTTGATTGGAAAAATTTAGTATTTCAATTACCATGTTTCAACCATGCAACCTTAGATCTCTATGCCCAATAAATCTCCTATTTCAATAAGAGATCATCCAACTGTTTACTAATTGCCAAATACTCCACCTTACTTTCATCAGTAGTAACAGCTCTATTAATTCTATCAAGCCAATTTTGATGGGATTTAATTTCTTCCTCCTTAGGTCTAGTCCTTATGTCTCCCCATGCCTTTAATTCATCACCACAGGCCCTAATTTTTGCATGCACATCTGCCAGACCCGAAGCCCCACTTCCTGCCAAACTCCATGCTTGTTGAACTCGAGTCTCACAATCATCCCACAATAACCAACATTCTTCAAACTTAAAACCTCGATCAGCTCTACGATGTTTTTGTCTGAATTTTTGAACCTGGATAGCAATAGGAAAATGGTTCGAAGCATGAGGAAGAAGGTGCACTACATTACTGACCTGAAACTTCTCAATCCACCCCTTCATTGCCACAACTCTATCAAGTCTTAATTTAGTATTTGCATCACCCAGTCTCTTGTTAGTCCAAGTAAAAGGATATCCTTTGTAACCAAGGTCTTCTAATTGACAACTCTCCAAGGCCTCCCTACACTCATTAATTTGGGAATTATGTGGCTACCTAATGCTTTGTTTTTCTGAAGAATGGAGTATAGCGTTAAAGTCTTCAAAGCATAACCATGGACCCTCCATAAAAGTCTTCAAATATTCCAACAGTTGCCAAGACTTATGTTTTTGTTGTGTCTCTGGCCAACCATAAAAACTTGTCATGAACCAAACAAAACCATCTTCCTCAGTTACCTTAGCTAAAACATGGTTTGCAGTATAATTAATCATTTCTAACCTAATATCATTCTTCCATAAAAAAGTTAATCTGCCACAGCATCTGGATGCTTAACAATTATTTTATTCTGAAAAGGCAAGTCACCGTAAAGATTATTAAAACCCTCTTTATCCAACCATATCTCCATAGAAAACACACCATGGCAGCTTGTTCCCTTACTAATTTGCGAAGTCTACGACCTGTCCAAGGGTTCCCAAGCCCTTGGCAGTTCCAACTTAAGATCCTCATTGCTTTCAGCAAGGTTGGCTCTCCACCCCCGCCGATAAAATAGGTCCAACAACATCTCCATCCCCAACCTTTCCACGTGTAGGCTCCCTAAAATCAGAATGGTCACACAGCTCTTCCTCCCTAGTAGAAACATTGCTTCTTTTTCCATAGGTAGGTAGCTGCAAAGCTTTAGACAATCCTCCAAGCCCAAAGTCCATAAGGTTAAACCTGGTCCAAGTGGATTTGGGCTTTACAGAACTAGGCCCAACCATCTCCAACCTCTGATCCAGTCCACTAGCTTCAACTCCAAACCCGTCTTCCTTAGTGTTACCCGTTGCCACCTCAATAAAATCAACCCCAGCTGGCTGCCCCGTCACTTATTTCATCAACTCCACATCAGTACCTTCACAAAATGGATTTGAAACCAGCTGTAAAGAACTTCCATCCTAAACATCGTTTGTTCCACCCAACTCCACATTAGCATTTTCCTAGAAAGTAGGTAGTTCCCCTAGATTCTCAGATTCAACTTCAACCTGTTTACTAGGGTTTGTATCTTCCACACCTGCTGCCGGAAATGTCCCTTGCACCGGACTGTAGTTTGTACACTCCCCTGATGTTTGTTCTTTCGCAGCCCCAGCACTACCATAGTTATTTCTTGATGAGAAAGAACATGGCCGCCCGCCCAAAGCTCTTAAAGACTCCCCATATTGATAATCCACCTCCTCGCCATTCCTACTAACAACAAAATGCGATGCACAATGCTTTACATCATGCCCTAACAGACCACAATAATGGTAGAGTAGAGGTAAACCTTCATACTTAAATGTTACCTAACTACGAGCCCCGTCTGAACCAGCAATGAAACCTCCTCTCCGTAGCAGCTTCCTAATCGGCACAGCAACTTTAAATCTTATAAAATAATTCAACTCATCTTGCCGTCGTTGCCCTTCAACTTCTTCAACTCTACCAATTCTACTACCAACTTCCCTTGCAACTTGAGGGGAAACCATATCGAATGGTGCACCCCATATTTGAATCCATAGAGAAGCATGCTCCAATCGAATATTCCCTACTGTCATCCCCTACTGTCATCTTTGAAGTAATAATAACTGATTATCGAATGACCAAGGACCATCTTGTAGAATACGTGCCATGTCAAACTCTATTTTAAACTTGAATTAGAAGAGATTCGGACCCACCTCAATAATCTGTAAACTGTTCTCCAATAAGACTCAATCTGTAAACTGTAAACCTTCACGTTTATTGAATGGTTTACATGTTGAAAACTTCGCAATAAGACTCAAGCTACAGCTCTCCATAGCCTGCACTCTACCTTCATCAGAGATAGGGATAATCTCCTCTTCATCAGATGTTAGTTTCATAGTACCCAACTCGTCAACCACATCATCTACCATATTGCCGAGATCACAAAAGAATGAAAGGAAAAAACAATACCCTTAGACTTAGGTCAAGGGAGGGAAGGCTCGTGAAACACGAGATAGAGAACTCTACGGCTGGGAGAAAACCCTTGTGTAGAGAGACTAAAATGTTATATTCATCTTTTGAATGGTCCGGGTTTTAAAACCACACTATGCATGGAAACTCCTAAAATCACTAATTAAGTTGTACGAATGGACATTGGAACTATGACAGCTACATATAGAAATTGATAAGCAATGACAAGTAGGTTGCTTAACAAACATCTGATATGTTGCCGTCTAATTATCAATGCAAGTTGACCATTGCATATTCTATTAGTAGTGATTACTGGCGCATGTTCAATGTAATAAACCAATTTAGTAGTTATTTTTGCTGCAGGCTTAATGTAATAAAAGGCTAAGGTACTCACTCACGTCTTGTCTAATTGTTCCTCTCCATAAGCAGAATGAAAGTAAGATGGGCATTCAATGAGATCAATACTTTGATGGTATAACTTATAGTTTTTTGCATAATTCAAATATTCAAAACCTAGTCATTTGACATGTTTCTCGGTGATATAGAAAAGGTTTTTAAACCCGGACCAAATCAGGCAGTTTGACCATGTTTAACCTTGAACCTGGCAAATGGCACACAAACTGGTTTTTTAATCCCTATAATTGAAAATAAGTATTTTATTAGTGAACCCCTTATCTACTGATAGGCCACAAACTGAATGACCTCTTGTGATAAAAATTAATTAATTAACTAGCCAAGTTATTAATTAATCAATTTATCATGCAAACGCGTGGTAGCACAAAAAAAATCACCAATAAACTAACAATGCAGTGGAAAATAAATAACACGGTGATTTGTTTACGAATGGGGAAAACCTAACGACAAAAACCCCATCGGGTGATTTTCAGGTCACCACTCTCGAAACTCCACTATTATCATAACAAGCGGTTACAAGAAAGGAATCCAAGTACCTTACCAACCTACAGCTGATCCTTTACCTCAAGCTGATCCTTTACCTCAATACCCAATTGGACTTGTTCTGTAGTGACAGTTCCCCTTTCAGATGCACGACTCCCAGTACGTGACTAA
>JAOXJQ010123334.1:0-17370 GCA_025762765.1 Quercus bicolor | reverse complement strand
GAAGGCAAAATGACCAAACGACCTTTTAATGCAAAAGGTAGAAGAGCCCAAGATTTGCTAGAACTAGTGCATTCTGATGTATGTGGTCCTATGTCATCACTTTTACTGATGATTACTCAAGATATGGTTATGTGTACCTAATGAGACGGAAGTCTGAAGCCTTTGAAAAGTTCAAAGAGTTTAGGGCTGAAGTTGAGAATCAATTGGGTAAATGCATAAAGGCCATTCGATCTGATTGTGGTGGCAAATACCTTCTTGGGGATTTCAAGGATTACTTAACTCAAAATGGGATTATATCCCAATTAGCTGCACCTGGAACTCCCCAATAGAATGGTGTAAGTCTTGGGATATAATTTATAGATAAGACCTGGAGTGCAACTATATTTATATAGTGGTATTAAATATAGTTAATGGTAACTTTGGACTTATCAAGAGTTGACAGAAAAGTCCAAGACCCATTGGAGCTAGTGTCTTATTGGTCCCTTTTGGTCCCACTCCAAGCCACATACTAGAGCCCAATTGGAAAGGCTCAAAAGGCTAGCCCAATTAGATAATCACTTATTAAGAGAGAAACATACAGATTTAAAAAAGAAGAAGAACAACTTGCAAAAAAATGGTGTATGTGAGTGTTGGGCACTCTCTAATTCTCCCTTGAACATTTCATATAATTTATTGGGAGACCACACATCTTTGGCGTTAGTGGAATTGGAGTGAAGATTAAAAGTGTTCCCAAGTGATTATAATCTTTGTTTTGAAATTTACCACACCAAGGTACACTTTCTTTTTCTTGAATTCTGAAATTTACATAGTGCATGTTATCAATTGCGAATGAAGTAGATCTGTTAATTTTCCACTCCGTACATGCATTTTTCCATCACTTTCTTGGATGCGATATGAATGGGATAATAACCATGCTTATCTCTCTCATAGACACAACATTTTGTAGTTTTTCCTAGTAAGCTTTCAACACCTTTAAGATAACCTATTGATACTGCATTGAAAAGAGGATTCATCGCTTTATCGTCTTTCACTGTGAGGATATCATTTGGCAGGCTTTCCAAAACAGTAACTAAGATATCTGCAACACAAAAAATAACAATTGAAATAAAATATAATTAGTTAACAATGAGCTAGGAAAATGAGACAATTGTACTCCCCTGAATATATCTTTCCAAAAAAAATTGGTTTTATTGTTTTATTCAGTTCACACTTTCTACCGGACCTCTTGGTCACCTAAGTTTTTTCCTCAAGTTTTTTCTTTTTTTTCTTTTTTTTTAATATCAATATATTTTTCGTAATTTAAGAAACAAAAAATGATCAGGATAATGAATAATAAGAAACAGGGACTATAGTAGAAAGTTCAAGAAAAATTTGGTCTACCACTACATTTGGATATTCATTTATCCACGATCCATACAGCTACATTTGGACTATAGGGTTTGCTTTCTTACACCAATGGTAGTCTATTATTCTTTTAATTGGACTACTATATTGGAATAAGGACTAGAATATTAAGTTGCAACTCTTAACAAATTATACTGAGCAACATTAATCGATACTTGGTTTCTCAAAAAAAAAAAAATTTAATTGATTCCAAAATATTTTATTTCCATAACTAAATCGAAATAGCCACCAGTATGATATTAATTCTCTTGATTGGTAACCTGAAAGCCATTGTGTCCATTGCCCAATATTGTAACTTTACCTTCTTTTGCAAACCCTAACTCTTACACTAGTCAATTGATTTATTTTCTCCTCTTCGACTCTCACATTCTTTCGCAAATAGTTTAGTGATCAAAATGGTCTTCCAAAGTGGGTTTGTGATTTTCTTTATCACCATATTCAAATATACTCAACGTTATGAATATCGCTTTGGGCCTCGTTTTAATTTTCCAATTGGAATGAAATGTTTCAGTACCGGCCTATTTCAGTCTATTGTTGTGGGGGTCAAAAACACCAAGAATGAAGAACAAACCCAATGAATCTAATCAACACAAATAATTTGCAAAAAATTAGAAGGTAGACCACAATGAGATGATTTAATTGACAAATTGAGGATCAAGATGAACTAGTTGATAGTATTTCACTAAAAAATGGCTTTAGTCGAGGTGTGCAACAATTTCTTAAACTATTACAAGGTTTTCTCCCTCTCCCTTTCTTTCCCTTCAAAAAAAAAAAAAAAAAAACTAAGATCCCCTTGATTGGGGTCAAGTCATCCTTCTATCCTCCTAGTTTCTCCCTTACCAATTGTTCATTATCTTATTGCATTTCAAGGGGGACTAGTTCCATTAGAAAGCTCTCTCCCTACTTTGTGATCATGAAGGAAGATTTTTGAGGTTTTCTCACTATTCAGATGATCATTCATCATTCATCATTAAGGAAGTCATTCAGAGGTGACTATTGTTTTAAGCTTTGTGTCATTTCTTTCGTGTCCTCAAACATAATACCATGAAAGCTCATATTTGTGCAAAAACACAAGAGCTTGTTTAGACCCCAATTTTAAAATTACAGCTAGATTGATTTTATTCTAACTTATCTAAGTGCGGAACAAGAGTAAATGAAGCGCAATCACTGGATCTATTCTAGTGCAAACACATGAACAATAAACAATAAAAGTAAAGCACAAGAGTAAAGGAAGAAAGATGAAACCACAAGATAACACCAAGATGTGTTATCGAAGAGGAAACCGAAGAACTCGGTGAAAAACCTCTCCACAACCCTCCAAGTCAAAATCAATCCACTAGAGAATAAAGTTGGAGTACACAAATAACAAAAGACACTCC
Organism: Quercus bicolor; assembly: GCA_025762765.1. Taxonomy (NCBI): domain Eukaryota; kingdom Viridiplantae; phylum Streptophyta; class Magnoliopsida; order Fagales; family Fagaceae; genus Quercus; species Quercus bicolor. The sequence goes on along the minus strand of JAOXJQ010123334.1, from coordinate 14,587 downwards.
AAGCGTAGTCTACCCAATGTACTTGAGCCCTCCAAGCTCCTGCTACCAACAAACTTCTCGGAGTCATGTCTTCTCTAACTTTCTGGATCCTACAATACGACTGATTGCATCCTCCAAGCCTCACCGACTTCTTTTGGCTAATCCCCAAAGCTTCCCAAGCTCTAAAACACTCACTACACTCTGAAAAGGTGTGGGTTGCATTTGGATACAAATCTCCTCTCAAGGTATGTCAATGGGAGAGGGAAGGAGAAGAGGCTAGAATGATTTATCACTAAGGAAGAGTAGCTCTCTCTCTTAAAGATGGGTGTGTTGTGTTGAAGAAAACCTATCTAGGTTTTTTCTTTTGAATGGCCTCTCATACTTTTGTGGATAATGATGGTATATATAATATGGGTGAAGGGTAAGAAAGTCACACTTAAAAAACCTCTAGGCAAAACGTTTCACGAGTATTTCGTGGGAAGGCCTTAGTCACGAAACACTCGCGAAATCAACAGCCTGGCATGACTCTTCAGCTTCCAGCATGTGTCTCTCACGTGCCCTTTTCATGAGTAAGCTTCTCGCAAGCTTATTGCGAGTTAGTTGCGAAATTGCAGTGAGTCTTCATTTTATGCTCGATTCTTTACCAACTTAATACTAAACCCAAAATAATAAAATCCTACAAAATACAAGAAAATAAATTAATGCAATTACAACACTTTTGTCAAGGAATAAAGCCAACATAAAATATAGTTGTAAATCACAACTTTACAATCTCCCCCTTTGGCTATTTTGTGACAAAACACCCTATAACAGACTCTAGACTTAAACGTGAGTTTGGGAATAATAACAAAACTCACTCACACCTAAATCTAAAACCTTTAATGAACTTGGAACATATATACCTATAACCTGAAATACTTGCACAAAACGCATTAGATCTTCAATGTAAAGCAAGTAATAAAAGGACAAGTATAATGTAACAAGTAAAATGCGATCAAGTAAACATGATATGAAACATATGAGCAACTTGATCAAACACATGACAGTCATATGGAAATGACCACAATGATCATATAGCAAAGCGAATGATCATCCGAACATGCAACAAATAAAGCACAATGGCATAAGGATATATGCATGTCCAACACATAAACATGATGCAATGAGAGTAGCAAAGCATATATACCAAACATAACTTAAAACACCATAAAACAATGAGAAAACAAGCATAAGGTAAAACAAGACAAAACAAGGTTTTCTCATAAAAGATGTCTTCTCCCCCTTAGCATATGCATCTCCCCTATTGCTTTCTCCCCCTATGAATGTGCACGAGGTAGAATTTCTCCTCCTAAGAATGTGCACGAGTCATATAGAAATGACGATACACTCCGGTATACTCTCTAGTATACTTTCCTCCTTTTTGTCATGAATAAACAAATGAATCAAGAGGAAGGAGGGAAAGAAAAGAAGATGTGAACAAGGATATATGTGCTAAAAGGTCTAAAAAGCATAAATTAAACATGACATGCTAAGGATGATGGAATGAAGTATAGACCAAGGCATGACATAGACACAAAAACATTTTATATGTGCTAAAAGGTCTAAAAATACTTAACTAGCATGAGTGAATGCAAAACATGTCAAGTGTTAGAGTGTGTATTGCAAAGGTGCATCTAGTGTGCATGTGAGATGCATGACCAATGCATAAGCAAGCACTCACGGGGTAAAGTGTGTAAAACACACAACCAATGATCAATACATGATAAACATGCATAATCATGGTAATCCCCAAAAATTGGTACTCATCGGAATCCAAAACAACAAGAAAGTGTCATTTGGGCATTTTATCAAACACTTAAAGTGCACACACTACACATGTATGTTAAACAATGCATGAACATATGAAAATTTTGCCTAAATACATGTTATTTTTGCCACAAGGGGCCAACATCCAAAGCAAATCATCATTTAAAACAAAATCCAATCAAAAAAATTGACAAAAATTTAGTTTTCCAACCCCCATCGAGAAATTTCCAACTATGAACATAAAACCCCCAAAAACATAATCTAAGGATCAAAATCAATGAAAGAGTTAAAGATTACCTTAGAAATGTTAATGGAATAAAAAAAGTTGAATTTAGTTGGGTTTTGATGTAGAAACATAAAAATAGGGGTTTGGGAGAAGATGGGAAAAGTTTAAAACAAATGTCCCATGAAATACCCTTTAAAAAGCTGATCTAGAAATTTTCGCTGGAAGCTAGGAATTTTCGCAGGTAACTCGTGGGTAAGCTTTACTCGCGAAACAGTCATGAAACACTCATGGAACTTTTTGTCCAAACTTCACAACTGAGCTTACTCGCTAAATGACCCATGAAAACACCCAGAATACATGTTTTCACACAAAATTGACTTGAAAAGCTTTTAAAAAAAAAAACATGGGTGATACAAATCACTTCCAAAAGCATAGAAAAAAACAAAAATCTTTTTGATTTGATCCACATATGTTTGAGCATACACACATCACATTTGAACATGTACAAACACACAAATGGAATAAGCATTCATTGAACATTAGACTTGCGTGTTGTATGTGTGGATCAAGTATGAACTAGTCTATAGCCTAGAATGAAACTTCAATGATCAATTCAATCAAGTCATACATAACTAGTATGAAGTCAAGTGACCTATCTCACTTGTAGAAATGAACATATATGATCCCTCACCAATGTGATTACGATTGATTGAAATCTTTTCATTTGGCTTCCATTTTGCATACTTTTGATAAAAAAAAAACAACTCAAATTTTTTAGAAGCAATGCCATAAACATTTTGAAAGAACTTTGAAAATCATGAGACTTTGGCTTTGGCACCATACATTTTAATACAAGTTGCTTTCCCTTTTTCCTAGTCAAATACTAGTATGTGCGACGACTTTTTCAGCTCAAAATCTCTTTTTGAGATAGACATTTGTAGAGCTCTTTGAAAAATAAAAATAAAAAATTTGTGAGAAGATATATAGGCACAAGTCTATGCATGTATTAAGATCAAGCAAGTCTATTGACCAATCATTCATGACAAGCTTGAAGATCTATTTGCAACAATCAAAACGTAGATTTCTAATTGTCGCTCACACTTAGAAAACCTCCAGGCAAAACCTTTCGCGAGTATTTCATGGGAAGGCCTTACCCATGAGACACTCGCAAAATCGACAGCCTGGCATGCCTCTTCAGCTTCTAGCATGCGCTTCTCACATACCCTTTTCGCGGGTAAGCTTCTCACGAGCTTCTCGTGAGTTAGTCACGAAATTGCACTGATTCTTCATTTCATGCTCGATTCTTTACCAACTTAATATTAAACCCAATATGATAAAATCCTACAAAACACAAGGAAATAAATTAATGCAATTACAACACTTTTTTTCATGGAATAAAGCCAACATAAAACATATTTGTAAATGACAACTTCACATACCAGGTCAAGCTCCATTCCTCAGTTATACTATTGACATATTCTTCGACAGATAGATTCTCGGATCACCTTGGCGAACAACTCGATTCATTCTGCACCTCCTCGTTCCTTGGCTTATGATGTTGAGACTTGGACCTAGTCTAACCCTTTTGGGTCGAGACTCCGATAGTCCTTCCTTGGCCTTTTAGGGTTGTAAGCAATGTAATCAAGACTCTGGTAGTCAATTTTATTGAGCATGACATCAATTACATATACAACTGCCAAGACAGTTCCACTTCGGGTTTTTACTTGAATGCTCGTCACGAGGAGGTGAGGCTGATCTCATTCCCCTCAAACTCTGACGACGACAAAATGGGGAACTTCCTTGTGAACACGAGGAACTAGCATCTCAATGAGCTCCCCTATCCTATTTCTTGGGGTAAAGCAGGTTCGTAGGGTTTAGGGAGTAGCCAAAAAAAAAAAAAACAAAAAAAAAAAAAAAAAAAAAAAAAAAAAAAAAAAAAACTACCTTTTTTACCCTTTATGCCGAAAGTACAAATTTGTGGAAGAATTCGAATTCGTTGAATGTACGATGTCATGAAAATTCAATGGAAAATTATGTACATTAGATGTACAGGAAGTCCAAATTCGTGGAAAACTTTGAATTTGTTGAATGTAAGGATTCGTCAAAATTCAATGGAAAATTGTGTACATGAGATGTATAGATGATTCAGATTTGTGGAAAAATTCCACCTCGTTAAATATACGACATCGTGAAAATTCAATTCAAAATTGAGTTATATTAGATGTACCAAAAATCCAAATTTGCGGAAAGAAATCTAATTCATTGAATGTACAAAATCGTCAAAATTCAAAGGAAAATAGAGTACATTAGATGTATAGATATTCCGAATATGTGGAAAATTTTGAATTCGTCAAATGTACGATATCGTGAAAATTCAATGGGAAATTTTGTACATTTAATGTATAGAAAGTCCAAATTTGTGGAAGAATTCAAATTCATTGAATGTACAATATCATGAAGATTAAATGGAATATTGTATGCATTAGATGTACAAAATGTACGGATTTGTGGAAAAATTCAAATTCGTTGAATGTACAAAATCATCAAAATTCAATGGAAAATTAAGTACATTATATGGAAAAATAGTTTGAATTCATTAAATGTATGATATCATGAAAATTCAATGGAAAATCGTAAACATTAAATGTACAAAAAGTTTGGATTCATGGAAAAATTCAAATTCATTAAATGTACGATGTCGAGAAAATTCAATTGAAAATTGTGTACAATAGATGGATAGAAGGTCCAAATTTAAGGAAAAAATTGAATTCGTTGAATGTACGATATCGTGAAAATTCAATGGAAGATTGTATACATTATATGGACAGATAGTCTGACTACGAGGAAAAATACGAATACGTTAAATGTACAATATCATGAAAATTCAATGGAATACGGTGTACCTCAGATGTACAAAAAGTTTGGATTCGTAGAAAAATTCAATTTCGTTGAATGTTCAATATCATGAAAATTCAATGGAAAATTGTATACATTAGTTAAATCTACAATATTTTGTAAATTAGATGGAAAAATATGTACATTAGATGTATAGAAATCAAGTATTCATGGAATAATTCGAATTCGCTGAATGTACGAAATCGTGAAAATTCAATGCAAAATTATGTGCATTAGATGTTCCAAAAGTCCGGATTCGTGGAAAAATTCAAATTCGTTGAATGTACAAAATTGGGAAAATTCAATGGGAAATTGTGTACATTAGATGTACAAAAAGTCTGGATTCGTGGGAAATTCAAATTCATTGAATATACGATATTGAGAAAAATCAATGGAAAATTGTGAACCTTAGATGTATAGATGGTCCAAATTCGTGGAAAAATTTGAATTCGTTGAATGTACGATATCTTGAAAGTTCAATGGAAAAATTTGTATATTAGATGTATAGAAGTCCGGAGTTGTGAAAAAAATAGAATTCGATGAATGTATGATAACATTGAAATTCCCTGGAAAATTAAGTACATTAGATGGATAGATTGTCCGACTGTGTAGAAAAATTTGAATTCATCAAATGTATGATATCATGAAAATTCAATGGAAAACAATGTATAATAGATGTACAAAAATTTCAGATTCTTGGAAAAATTCAAACTCGTTGAATGTACGATATTTTGAAAATTCAATGAAAAATTTGTACATTAGATGTACAGAAAGTCCAGATCAAAGAAAAAAAATAAATTTCTTGAATGTATGATTTTGTTAAAATTTAATGAGAAATCGAGTACATTATATGGACAGATAGTCCAAATACGTGGAAAATTATGAATTCGTTAAATCAACGATATCATGAAAATTCCCTGGAAAATTTTGTACATTATATGTACATAAAGTACGGATTCCTATAAAAATTGGAATTCGTTGGATAAACAAATTCATCAAAATTCAATGAAAAATTGTGTACATTAGTTGTATAGATGGTTCAAATTTGTGGAATAATTCAAATTCATCGAACGTAGAAAATCATGAAAATTCAATGCAAAATAGTGTGCATTAGACGTACCAAAAGTTCAGACTCGTGGGAAAATTTGAATTTGTTAAATCTACGATATCGTGAAAATTCAATGGAAAAATGTGTACATTCGATGTATAGAAATTACGTATTCATGAAAAAATTCAAATTCGCTGAATGTACAAAACCGTGAAAATTCAATGCAAAATTGTGTGCATTAGATGTATCAAAACTCCACATTCATGGAAAAATACGAATTTGTTGAATGTATGAAATCATGAAAATTCATTGGAAAATTGTGTACATTAAATGTGCAGATGGTGATTCATGGAAAAATTCAAATTCATTAAGTGTACGATATCATGAAAATTCAGTGGAAATTTTTCTACACTAGAAAGTCTGGATTCGTAGAAAATTTCTAATTCAGAGGTGTACGATATTGTGAAAATACAATTAAAAATTTTGTACATTGGCTGTACAGAAAGTTTGGATTTGTGAAAAAAATTGAATTCATCAAATGTATGATATCGTTAAAATTCAATGAAAACTTGAGAGCATTAGATGGGCAGATAGTCCAACCACGTGGAAAAATTCGAATTCATTATATGTTCGATATTGTGAAAATTCAATAGAAAACTATGTACATTATATGTACCAAAATTTTGGATTTTTGGAAAAATTGGAATTTGTTGAATGTATGATATCATTAAAATTCAGTGGAAAATTGTGTACATTAGATAGACAGAAATTCCAGATTCGTAGAAAATTTCAAATTTGTTGAATGTGTGATATCATGAAAATTCAATGGAAAATTTTGTACGTTAGATCTATAAAAAGTACAGATTTGAAAAAAAAAAAAAGTATTCGTTGAATGTTTGATATTGTAAAAATTCAATGGAAAATTGAGCACATTAGATGTACAGAAAGTCCAAATTCGAGGAAAAATTAGAATTCGTTGAATGGAAAATATTGTGAAAATTCAATGGAAAATTGTGTACATTAGATGTTCAAAAATTGCAGAATCATAGAAAAATTCAAATTCATTGAATGTAAAATACTGAGAAAATTCTATGCAAAATTGTGTACATTAGATGTACAAAAAGTCCAAATTTGTGGGAAAATTCTAATTCGTTCAATGTACGGTATTGAGAAAATCAATGGAAAATTGTGAACATTAAATGTACAAAAATATCAGATTTGGGGAAAGATTTGAATTTGTTGAATGTATGATATCGAGAAAATTCAATGGAAACATATGTACATTAGATGTACTGAATTTCTGGATTTGAGGAAAAATTTGTATTCGTTGAATGTATGATATCGTGAAAATTCAACGAAAAATTTTGTACATTAGATGGAAAGATAGTGCAAATACGTGGAAAAATTTGAATTCGTTAAATCTACGATATCATGAAAATTCAATGGAAAAATGTGTACATTAGATGCACAGAAATCAAGGATTCATGGAATAATTTGAATTCACTAAATGTACGAAATCGGGAAACTTCAATGCAAAATTGTGTGCATTAGATGTACCAAAAGTCCGGATTTGTGGAAAAATTTGAATTCGTTGAATGTACAATATTGATAAACTTTTGTAGAAAATTGTGCACATTAGATGTACTGATGGTTCGACCATGTGGAAAAATTTGAATTTGTTATATGTATGATATTGTTAAAATTCAACGGAAAACTGTGTACATTAGATATACCAAAATTTTGGATTCGTAGAAAATTTGGACTTTGTTGAATATGTGATATTGTGAAAATTCAATGAAAAATTGTGTACATTAGATGGATAGAAAGTTTGTATTTGTAAAAAATAAAAAAAAAAATAATAAAAAATCAAATCAAATTAAATCAAATCAAATTTGTTAGGGACATATTTTATGTAAATTGGCTAATCCTTTTACAAAATGCACTTTATTTGTAATTGGGTAGATCTAGGATGGGTTTAGTACTTCAAGAAACAAGAGTTCAAGTCAAGTGTTAAAGTCATGAAGATCTGACCAAGAAACAAGTGAAGAAAGAGATGTTCACTAAAGCTTGACAAAAGTCTCGACAGAATACTTTCTATCGAGATTTAATGTTGAAGCTCGACACAAGCTAATTTTCGGCCCACGTTGAAATATTTGTATAGGGTTTCTTTTCTCACAACCGTAGACATATATAAGGCTAATTTTAAAGGCCGTCGCACATGCATTGAGTGACCTAATGCACATGCAGAGAGTGGCCTAGTTGCTCTCTGAAGAACTAGGCCACTCACTGAAAAAGCTACTGCATCTTTACGCCAAGGGTTTTGTGACCAAGGAGTTTCCTGATCTTCATTGTTAATGAACTAAAGAACTTTGCAGCCAACAACCTCTTCAAGTTACTGAAGTTAGTCGCGTACTGGGATCTATGCATAATTAGTTAGTCATGTACTGGGATTTGTGCATTGAACAAAAAGATTGCCACCACAATACAAGTCCAATTAGGTATTGGGGTAAAGGTTCAACTGTAGATTGGTATTTCAGGATAGGCCAAAGGGTTTGGTAAGATTCCTTACACTTGTAACTGCTTATGATTGATAATAGTGAATTCTTTGGGTGATGACCTTAAAATCACCCGGTGGAGTTTTGCCTTGGTGGTTTTTCCCATTTGTAAATAAATCACCTATGTTAAATTTATTTTCCACTACATTTAGATAATTTGGCAATTTGTTTGTGCTACAATGCTATTCCATGTAATTTGACTAATTAATTAAACTGGGTAATTAATTAATTTGCAAGGGGTCAATTCATTTTAACCCAACAAGTGGTGTCAGAGTAGGCATACTCTAATTAGGTTTTAATCTTTGTTGTGTGATCCATTGACCCCTATTTGTCATGGATAGAGGACAGTCTCTTATTATACCTCCTTTATTTGATGGCACTAACTATGCATACTGGAAAGTACGAATGAGAGATTTCTTGCAGTCTTTAGATAAGAAGGTTTGGCAAGCCATGGAAATTGGCTAGGTGAAGCCAAAGGAAGCACCGACTGATTGGGATAAGACCAAAATCAAAGCGACAAACTTCAATAACAGAGCATTGAATGCCTTATTCAGTGCGGTGACCAATGAGGAGTTCAAGAAAATATCCTCAACTAAAACTGCAAAGGAAGCATGGACCATCCTCCAAACAACCTATAAAGGGACTACGACTATCAAGGATTCAAAGCTCCAAAGGCTCACGACTAGCTTTGAGGAGATAAAGATGGAAGAGGATGAGACGTTTGATGAGTTCTAAGCCAAGCTGAAGGACATAGTGAACTTAGCATTCAATCTTTGTGATCATATTCCTAAGCCCAAGATTGTGAGAAAGGTGCTCAGATCTCTCCCTGAGAGATTTCATGTCAAGATAACAGCGATTAAAGAATCAAAGGACGTTGACACCATTCCTTTGATGAAGCAGATTGGCAACTTGCAAACCTATGAATTGGGTTTAAGTAGACTTGGGAAAGGAACCAAAAGTAAAAGTATAGCACTGAAGGCTAAAAGCAATGAGATTGATGAGTCTTTAGATGATGAAGATTCCAAGATGAAGTCCTACATCACTAGGTAGTTCAAGAAGTTCATGAAGAATGCTAATGTGAAAGGTTTTGACAAGGACCGTAAGTAATCCAGTTCTTCTCAATTCAAAAGTCAAGACAAAGAGAAGAAGGATGCCAAGGATGGCAGTTAATATACTATTCCCTCCGAACCAAAGAGCTTTGGATGTTAAGGCTTTGGACACATGAAACAAGAATGTCCAACATATCTCAAGTCAATTGGGAAAAGCAAGGCTCTTGCTGCTACCTTGAGTGATACCGAGCTTGAGACTAAGTCAGATGATAGTGATGACAAGGGAATTTTGAGTGCTTTCATTGCCACTATGGATCCTACTAAGGGGATCGTAGAAGTAGTGGATGAAGAAAAGGACTTGGTGGAATCTAAGTTCGAGAAGATGGATGAACAAGATGACATCTATACAGCCTATGCAAAGTTATACAAGGTATCTGAAAAGCATGAGAAGTAGTATAGGCTGTCTATTAAGAAGCTTAGTGAAGTGGAGATGGAATGAGAGAAGCTATCCACAAAGGTTGATGAAGCAAATCAAACCATTGGAGCACTGAGGTTTGAAAACAACTTCTTGGCTGAAAGAACCAAGAAGCTTAAAGCATAATTGTTCCAAGTTCAAGCTTAGTTGGAGAGGACTTCTAGTGTAAAGCTTGATGAAATGCTGAACCTCCAGAAATCAGCTTCTAATAGAACCGGTGTAGGGTATGAACTCTCTAACTTTTCTCATATTGCCTCCTCTAGTAAGACTGTTTTTGTCTCACTTGCTAATAATGAAAATCTTGAGAAAAATGAAACTAAAACTGAGATAGCTAATGAGAACAATCTAGACAAAGGCAATTCTATTCTAGGAGCACCCCTTAAGATAGGGAAGAAAGAGACTAGAAACCCTAAGAGAAATAAGGCTAAAAATAAGAAGTCTCAACCAAAAAGCTACATTTTTGTCATCACTATGGAGCTTCGGGACACACTCATCCAAATTGCTATAAGTGGTTAGCCACTCAGCAGAGCAATAGTGTGTTATCATCTGGTGATCAAGGTCAAATTCCACCATCTTTGAGTCCTCTTGGAGATCTTCTCAAGACCCTCATGTTTCATTCAAGCTTGAACGGTTTCAATTCTTCCCCCTCACCTCCGAAACAAAGGTTCAATTCTAGAAAAGGATCTTCCTCCAAAACCAGTGTTTGGAAAGAAAAATGCTCAAAGTGATTCTGTCACTTTTTCTCTCTTTCCCATTATGTTTTCACATTACTTGTTTGTTTTTCTTCCTTGTCTTTTAGTCAATCTAGTTTTATGCTTTATGTGTTTCTTTATGTTTTTGTTTTGGTTATTTTCAGTTTTGCTTTATTTATTTTTCATAAAAATTAAAAAAAAATTGAAAAATAAAAAATATACAAAAACAGTGTATGTTTGTGTATATTGGTACTTGTGTACCCTGGATGGCCATTGAAACAAATTTTTCTAAACTTTGTATCTCTTGTAGCTTAGATGAGCATCTCAATACACAACTAAGCAAGTGAGCTTTGTTGCTCGTGTTTGTGATGAGTACGATTAAGATTGTCTCTTATATCCCATACTCATATCACTCTTTTTGATGGGAAGGACTAGAAATCCTAAAATAAAGGCATAAATAACCATCTCACCACTAAAGCCCACCAATCATGTATAGTGTGCTTCGGTATAGCAAAATTGTGATGTTTTGCCTTACATAAATGGGTATTTATTCTCTCTTTTATATGCCCATGCATGCTATGCTTAAATGAAAAAAATATGCAAAGAAAATAAAAGAAAAAAGAATCAAAATGCTTCTAAAATGGTTGCAAGCGTGTTTCTAGGAGATGTGGGAGTTATAGGATGTATCTCGAAGGTGATAGTCCCCATCAAACAGTTATGATTGTGTGTGAGTGTTTTTTATTTTCTCATATCTCAAATCTTCATAATATAAGACACTTATGCACTCATGCACTCTTGCTATGTTTCACACACAACACACAAACTCTTTGCTACTTTTGATACATGTGCAGGTACAACATGATTTGGCTATCAGAAAGAATACATGTGTTGATATATGCTCACTAAAATGTCTTAACTTGTTTTTGAAATATAAAATTGGTTAGACTTGTTTAGTGTGTGTGTGTGTGTGTGAGTTATTGGATCTATGAATGCTTTGCATCTTGTTTAAGATGAGTTTTGAGAGCTGAATATGTTGCTTGGATCTTTGGTTGAGTAGCTTGCTTGTTGCATTCATCTTTATGTGTTTTTCATCCCTTGAGAAACTCCTTTTCTTCAAGCTCAACATATTCTCTATCAATTGAGATTTTTGGGTTTCTTCTCGATAGAATCTCTACAGCTTCTTGATCCATTGAAATTTTTGGGTTCTTGCTTAACACATTCTCGATAGCTTCTTCGATCCATTGAGTCAAATTCTTTTGCTTTGTGTTTGCTCGATAGATTCTCGACAGATCCTCGATCCATCAAGACCATCCTTTAGCCATCAACAGATTCTCAACAAATCCTTGATAGATTCACCTCTATGCCTCAGTTTGTTACCACATTCCGAGGTACACGTATCGTAGTTACTCTGGATCTTATATCCGCGGTACTACGCATCCCTAGGGTAGCGCATCCTAACTACCCGAGCTATAAGTGTCTCTAGACCATGTCTAGAGACGACCTTCTTTCTCACTTCTATGAGAAACCCTCTCTTTGGGTTGGTGCTCTAAACACCCTTTGCTCGGGCTTTGCAAAAGGCCCTCGCTTTCTAAACATGGTGATGACATTTGATCTTACCCCTCTGTCACACTATAACTCCATCATCGAGCCTCGTGCCCCTTTTCTTTTGTCTTTTATGGAGGGTCTTTCTGTAGACTTGCCCTTTCACTTCATCACATCTATCATCGATGTGTATCAGGACACTACTACCCATGATAAGCTCATCTTTCCTTTAGCTATCACGTGGATCCTTTAGCACTTCTCTATTCCCATTCCTCTCTCTCCTCTCTTCACCATCATTGGTGCCATATGCACTAGTTTTGTCTGCCAGAGTGAGACCCAACTTCGATCGAAGCGGCCACGAGTGGAGACGACTGATCGTGTAGTTTCTGCTGTTCCACCCTCTTCCTCAGCTCCTTCTACCTCTACAACTGTTGGTGTGACCCTCGAGGCCATCATGGCGCAGCTTCAATGGATGAAGGCTGACTTTGGTGGCTTTCTTGACTATCTCACAGATGAGATGTGTTAGATGAACACCTGAGTCAGTCGCATTGCCCGTAAATAGGCTCATATGGCTGGCTTTGCTCTTTCACCCTTCGTAGAGCATCCCGCGGCCTCTCCTTCTGTAGATGGTAAGGATGATGAGGATGATGCTGACTCTTTCGGTGATGATGAGATATCGACCTCTCAGTGACTTCCCCTTTGTCATTCGTGACAAAAAGGTGGAGTAGTTTTGGTTTAAGAGTAGTCTTGTACTTAGGGAAAGAGTTAGTATAGGACATTTTTTTTGTTAGGGGGAGTGTGTATATCATTTTTGAGGGATGTAGTAAGGTTTATATGTACTTTTTTTTTATTATTACATTAGCCTATTATACACAGGTCTTGAGACCATTATTATTATGACATACATTGTACTTTATTTTCTTATATATGATGATGATGTATGTTCATTTTCTTCACCTGCCTTTACATGTGTTGTTTCTTTTTTATCTTTATACACATGTTTCTTTATTTACGCTATCTTCAATGGAAAATTGTGTACATTAGATGGACAGAAAATCTGGATTCATAAAAAAAATTCAAATTCATTGAATGTGCAATATCATGAAAATTCAATGGAAAATTTTATACGTTAGATGTATAGAAAGTACGTTTTCGTAAAAAAAAATTTGAATTTGTTGAACTTATGATATCATGAAAATTCAATAGAAAATTGCGTACATTAGATGTACCAAAATTTTCAATTCGTTGGAAAATTCAAATTCATTGGATGCAAAAAATCATGAAATTTCAATGGGGAATTGTGTACATTAGATGTGTAGAAAGTCTAGATTCATGGAAAATTCAAATTCATTGAATGTACAATATCGAGAAAAAGCAATGGAAAATTGGGTACATTAGATGTATAGATGGTCCAACTACAAGTAAAAATTCGAATTCGATAAATGTATGGTTTCATGAAAATTCAATAGAAAATTGTGCATGTTAGATGTACAAAAAGTTCAGATTTCTGGAAAAATTCGAATTCATTGAATATACGATATCGTAAAAATTCAATGGAAAATTGTGTACATTAGAAGAATAGAAATCTAGAATCATAGAAAAATTCAAATTCATTGAATCTACGATATCGGTAAAATTCAAAGGAAAATACTATACATTAGATATAAAGAAAGTTTGGATTTGTAAAAAAAAAATTAAATTCATTCAATGTATGATATCATTATAATTCAATGAAAAATTGAGTATATTAGATGCACAAATGGTCTGAATACGTGGAAAAATTCAAATTCGTTAAATGTATGATATCGTGAAAATTCAATGCAAAATTATGTACATTAGATGTACAGAAAGTCCAAAATTTGTCAAAGAATTTGAATTCATTAAATGTACGATATCGTGAAAATTCAATAAAAAATTTGGTACATTAGATTTACTAAAAGTACAAATTCACAAAAAAATTAGAATTCGTTGAATGTAAAAAATTCTTCAAAATTCCTTGGAAAATTGTGTACATTAGATGTACAAATGGTTCAGATTTGTGGAAAAATTCAATTTCATTGAATGTACTATACGTTGAAAATTCATTGTAAAATTGTGTAGATTAGGTGAACAGAAAGTCTGAATTCACTGAAAAAATCAAATTCATTAAATGTACGATATCATGAAAATTCAGAGAAAAATTATGTACATTAGTTGTGTAGAAACTCCAAATAAGTCGAAGATTTCGAATTCGTTGAATGAACGTGTAAGGTTGAATTTAATCAACCATGTGTTGGCTTTATTCCGTGACAAATTTTCTTGTAATACAGCACTTAGAAAC
>JAOXJQ010123313.1:0-17379 GCA_025762765.1 Quercus bicolor | reverse complement strand
TAATTGGACATTAATGCCATCACTTTTCTTTGCATAGGGACTCTTAGCCCATTCCTCAGATGCAAACATAGACCTTAGTTCAATTTTTTGTTGATATATATATATATACTCTTCAAAGTTAAGTAAGCAGTGGTAAATCTAGTGACACATTGTCTTACCAATTCCCTCCCTTTTTTATATTTTCTCATCAAATCAAGCACCCAAATATGATGATAAATAAAAAAAAAAAAAGTGATCTTCTTAGCTTTTTTTTTTTAGTATTTGCATGCACATGCAAATAACCAATGTCATGAAGCATCAAATCAATACAATGGACAGCACAAGGATTCCAAAGGATCTTACGTCTTTTTTCCATTAATTTTTCAACAATTGAAACATAAGCCGAAGCACTATCTGTCACTACTTGTACCACATTCTCCTCTCCAATTTCTTGCACCAAAGAATCAAGCAATTAAAATAAATTTTCAGCATTCTTGGAAATATCAGAGGTGTCAATAGATTTAAGAAAAACTATTCCCTTTGGACTATTGACAAGGAAGTTTGTGATAGACCTCTCTCTATTATCCGTCCATCCATCTAACATCAAAAATGCAACCTATTTTTTTCCACTCATTTTTATACTTATCCAATGTGAAGTGCATATTTTCTACCTCTTTTTTCAAGAAAGACACCCTTGTTTCATGATAAGTAGGGAGTTTCAATCCCTTGCCATAATTAGCAACTGAATCCATCATTTTTTTTTAAACAAAGGGTTGTTTAAACTGAATCCATCATATAGAATGAGCATAAAAAAAATCTACAAATAGCCAAACAAGTAGTAGTACAATCTTTCACCAAGGAAGGTAAAGTCACTTGTTTAGGATTTGATTTTCCTTTTAAATACACAGCCATGGTTCCCTTTTTTGTATTATCACAACCAATCTTTTGTAATTCATCTTCTTGAAGACATTCAACATCAAACTCATCATCAAGTTGCCCCCTTTTTTTTTTCTTTTTCTTTTTTTCTTTTTTTATGTTTTCCAAAAACTTGGCAAAATAATTTATAACATCTTTGGGCACCTTCAAGCATGGTTTAACATGCTTATGTGTATGTGCCAGATGGTTTTTCATTCTTATGACTCCACCCCAATATTCATTTGAGCAATAATTACATTTAAGCTTAAGCCTACTTATCTTATCATCATTAATACGTACACAATAATCCCAAGTGGGATCTTTTTCCTTATTTATTTTCCTCCTATCACCCATTTGTTTTATATACCTAGAAACAAATATGAACACATGAATTTATAGTCAATGAACAACTTTTATGTACACAAATTAAGCATCACAGTCACACTATCATAGATTCACAGTATCAATATTAACATTACAAAATACCTATATAAATATAAAATATTTATATATAAACACTCATATACATACATTGATACATATTCAGTTATACTAAACTAATTTTTTATAAGCCACTCGGTTATATTAAACTAAATTAACTAATATAATATGTTAATAACAATAAATAATTACAATAATTTTTCAGTATAAAGAATTAATCAAAAAATTTTATTAAGAAAAAAGAAAAACTAACCTTACACACACAGTGGACCCAACGTGAGGCAGCACTTGTTGTTGTTGTTGTCTTGCTCTAGTAGCATGTGAGAGTGTGGGACTTTTGGGTTAGGAAAAGGAATAGAAGAAAAAAACAAGGTTGTGGTCCCTGTGGAGCTTGTGGTCCTTTGATGAGAGATCTCTTGAAAGTTGATGATCTAAAAGCTAAAAAGATGAAAACAAAGAGAGAGGATGCCAAGGGTTTTGGGAAAGTTAAGAACTTGAAATATAGAGGAAAATAACAGAATAAAAAACATGTGGGTGTGGCTGTGTGGTGTGGGTAAATCAACTTAATTGTGGTTCAAATTTTTTAAGGCTTTCATATTGGGACAAACCGCCAAAATAGCCCAATTTGTTTTTTAAAAAAATGGAAAAACATTTTGGGCTAAACTTGAAAAACGTTTGGGCTGAAATTTTGGTTAAAAAAAGCCTATTAAGCCAATTGTTTATGTATCGTTCGATACAATCGATACACATGATACGTACGATACATACAATTCATAAGCACCTACGATATGTATTAACGATACAACATTTTTTTCACATGATACAATACGTATTGTATGATACATATGGCGTATCGTATGATATTGACAATTATGATGGGAACTCTTCCCTTACAATTAGGTTTCACATCTCCCAACCTCTTACTCTGATCATGTGCCCCTCCTACTCACCAAAAAAAATGGAAATCACCAAGCCCGAGCCAGAAGAATACCAAGACATTTTAAGGAGAAGTGGGTTGCATATCTTGATTGTGAAACCATTATCCAACACGAATGGACAAACACGGTGACCAGGAGTAGTCCCATGTACGGAATTTTTTTTATAAAATTAAACAGTTTTTAATGGATTTAGTGGGTCGGAGCAAATCCACTTTTGGTAACTCAAACAATAAAATCCAGGAGAAGCACAAGATTTTGGAGGAGCTAACTAGACTGAACAAAGCCAAGCATCTGGATGATATCAAAAAGGTTAAAGAAGAAATAAATAACATGTTGTACCATGATGAATTACATTGGAGTCAATGGTCTAGATCCATTTGGTTACAAGCTGGGGACAAGAACACAAAATTTTTTCATCAAACGGCAAGCCAATGTTGACGAAGGAATCCTATCTCTTGAGTGTTTGATAGGTGTGGTGTTTAGTGTAAATCTGAGGGTATTGCAAGGGTGGCAGAGGATTACTTCCAGGAATTATTTACTTCGGCAAACCCTTCCAACATGGAAATAGTGCTAAACTTTGTGGGTAGAGTGTTTACAGGATGTTAAATAGGCCTTATTCCAAATGCACCCATCCAAGTCAGCCAGCCCAGATGGTATGTCTCATCTTTTCATCCAAGAATATTTGCATGTTGTAAGTATGTATGTCATTGATATTGTGCTCTCTACTCTCCACTCTGATCACCTTTTGTATAAAATGAACTATACACATATTGTTCTAATCCCAAAAAAGAATGAACCACCGTACATGTCATACTATCACCCCATTAGCTTAGTAAATGTGGGTCTCAGGAATTATATTTAAGGTTATAGTGAACTGGCTGAACCTTATTTTGCCCAATGAAATATTGGATGCCCAGAATGCCTTTGTGCTAGACAAGCTAATCATTGATAATACTACTGTAACTTCTGAAGTCTTACATAGGATGCGTAATATAAGGACTTGAAAAAAGGGATAGATGGCAGTAAAGCTTGATATCAATAAGGCATACTAGGTGGAGTGGCCTTTTCCTTTGAAGAGTGATGCTAAAATTGGGGATGATTGAAAAATGGGTTTAGTTGGCTATGGAAACTCACTGCCTCTTACTTAGTCCTAATTAATGGGGAGCCAAAGGGTTTTGTTCAACCAAATTGGAGAATAAAGCAGGGGGATCCTTTGCCACCGTACTTATTTCTTCTGTGAGCTGAGGGTTTGTCAAGGATGATTAGAAAATCAGCAAAGAATAGACAACTCCAAGGGGTTTTATCCTACATAAATGGTGTCCGCATCTCTCACTTCCTATTTGCTAATGATAGCTTGTTGTTTTGTGAAGTTTCAACGGATGAATGCCAACGCGTTTTGGATATCTTGGATCTTTAGGTGGTAGCCTCCGATCAAGCCATAATTACATAAAAACCATCCCTGTTCTTTAGCAAAAACACAAAAGCTGCGGTAAAGCAGAACATACAAAGCATGTCGGGGGATAAAATTATGATTGAATGCGAGAAATACCTTGGATTACCAATGGCTAGTGGAAGATCAAAGGTGAATACATTCAAAGAGCTACAAGAACGAATTACGAGGAGGGTTATGGGATGGAAGGAGAAATTTATTTCGATGGCAGGGAGGGAGATCTTGATCAAGACTATTGCACAAGCCATTTGCACATACTCTATGAGTCTCTTTAAACTACCAAAGGCATTGGGTGATTCTATTTGCTCAATATTGAATAGATATTGGTAGGGTCAGACAAAGGATAAGAAAAAGATACATGGGATAAATTGAAAGAAATCGTGCACCCCAAAGAAAAAGGGAGGTATGGGGTTGGAGATTGATGCACCACACTCACTCTCTTTTTTACCATGTTTACAAGGCAAGGTATTTCCTGGATTGTTCATTTATAGAAGCTGAGATGGGACACAATCCTTCCTATGTTTGGCGGAGCTTATTGGCTGCTAGAGATGTCATAAAGCAAGACTCATGGTGGAGGGTGGGAGATGGTCGTCAGATTCAGGCCTCATCTCATTAGTGGTTGTCCCACAAATCGGTCTTTTTTGGGGTCCCTTTTAGCTAGTGAGTGATCTTATCGATAGGGTCCCTTTTAGCTGTTATATTACTTTCTGTTTTAGTTAGTTAATTTTGCTTGATTCTCGCCTAATTTTCTGGGCTCGTGTAACTGATTGCTATGATTTATAAATAGCAAATCAGTGTGTAAGATTATTTAGTTCCTTTCATTTTCTTTGTGAATACAAGTTTCCTTTCAGAGAAATCACTTTTCTTCTAGAAATTTCTTTCTTTACAAACAAATAGTCAAACATGTTTGGTTTTATAGTATATTAAATATAGATAAAAATTATTTAGATGTGTAATTAATAAAAAGTTACACAATATCTAACATGATTCTAACTATATATATTAAGATTTTGAATCAGTCTTTCTTTCTTATTCCTAGGGTTCAAATGGATTTATGACAAAGCTCTAATGCAGACATTAGCCCGTCAATTACTTGAAGATCTCTGGAAAAACATTCGACTATTGCCAGACAAACAGTTCTCATACCATGTCGACTCTGTTCTATTTCGTGCTGCCGAAACAGGGAATGTTGAACTTTTAATTATACTTTTTCGCTCTTATCCCGACCTCATATGGAAAACAGATGAAAAAAGACGGACTATATTTCATGTTGCTGTTTTGAATCGACAAGAGGCTGTATTTAATTTGATATATGAGATAGGTGCTATCAAGGATATGATTTTAGTCTTTGCTGATGACAAAAACCAGAACATCGCGCACTTAGCTGGAAAAATGGCTCCTTCAAGTCGACTAAATATGGTGTCAGGAGAAGCCCTTCAAATGCAACTAGAGTTGCTGTGGTTTAAGGTTGGTATTAGTACTTTTATTTACTTTTATTTTAATAATTCGACGTAACTATGGAAGCCAACTCGATATAGTTGGAGGTTTAACGTGATAATTTAAATAACTTTTTATATATTAAATAAAAAAATTAAATGTATTTAATAATTAAAATTTTATAATTTTATAATATACTGTTTTATTTAAAAGTCATTCTTCTTTTATATATATATATACACACACACTAAATAAGGTTAAAAAAAATACTAATTAAGTTATTATATTTAGGCTTTGCAAATATTTATTTTCAATTGACAATCACTAATATAATTAATTTTCTTTTGAGATAATCAATCTTGAAAATGGTTTTAATTTTGGGTAAATTACATATTTTAATTTGGTACTTAACATTTCAATTGTGTCAATTTAGTCCTTAACCTTTTAATGTTGTATTAATTTAGTCTTTACTGTTACCTCTTAGATGGAAATTGTTAACATCACTAAATTTTGATCGTTAGCCACGTCAATAATTTTTATCCAATAGATAACCGCACGAACTAAATTAACACGATATTGAAAGGTTAGAGACCAAATTGATATAATTAAAAGTTAGAACCAAATTAAAATATGATATAAAAGATAGAGACCAATATGTAATTTACCCTTAAATTTTTCATTTTGGAAATAATAGTTTAGGGTTTCATTTAGGTTGGATTTTTATTAGTCAAATACCCTAGAAGACTTCCTAAAAATGAGGAGAAGAGTGCATGACTTACCTATGTTTTTTTTTTTTATTGGCGTAAATGCACTTTTGGTCCCTATTTTTTGGGCTCATTTCGATATTGGTTCCTACTTTTCTATTTTATTGTTTTTAGTCCTTAAAATGAAAAACACATTCCATTTTGGTCCTGACTATCATCTTGCTAATAAAAATTACTTACACTACAGACGAAGTGCATTGTTGGCACACTAAATGCTGACATGACTATTAAAATAATATTAAAAAATTATTTGATATTTAAAATAGGCCACTTTAGCATTTTTAATTTTAAAAATTAAAAAAAAAAGAATTTCTAATTTATCAATTTTAATTTAAATTGAAGAAAATAATAAATAAAAACCAAAAAATAAAATTTACTTTTTGAATTTTAAAGATTGAGAATTTTTGTAGTAACTTTCTCAATTTTTCTAAAAATTTCTTGACAATCCAAACATAACATAAAAGTTAAATCTCTCTATAATGTAAAAACTCAAACAAAAATCTTCAAGCTCTCTCTCTCTACAATAATTGCAAGCTCTCTCTCCAAGCTATCTCTACGAAAGTCTCCAATCTCAAGGTGAAGGTGAAGGTGACTGAAGGTGGCTAAAGGTGAGCTCTCCCTCACTCTAAATCCATGGCAAAAAACTCGATTCTCTCTCTCTCTAAACCTAGTTTGAAAACCCAACTCTCTCTCTCTCTCTCTCAATCCATGGTTGAAAACCTAGCTCTCTCGCTCTCTCTCTCTATGGCTGTTTGTGGGTTCAGATCTAGGGTTTTGTTCATCAATTTGGGATTTGAGTTTTGAGTTTTGTGTTTGATTTCATTTTAGGAACTAAAAGCAGTAAAATAGAAAAGCAGAGACTAAATGGGAATGAGCCCAAAATGTAGGGACTAAAAGTGCATTTACACATTTTTGACAACTACTAAGATGAGATGGCATGCTATAATTGATGCTAATAAAAGTAGTTTATGAAGGAGGCCTCCATAAAAGTGGTGCCACTTCAAACATCACTTGCTATGTCAATTGTTGTAAAAGTAAAATTTTGAAATTTTTTAACCCTGACATCTCTTATTCAAAAAAGAATAAATAAAATAACTCCTCTTAAAAATTAAATCTTCCCATAAATTTCGGTTCCTGTTGTAATAGAGGCCTTAGGCCTACTAAGTCTAGAGCCACTTCGATATATATATATATATATATATATTTAATGATCAACTTTACAGCATTATATAACTTTTCATTGAAAGAATATTTTAATGGGAAATGTTAATGGATGTTCTTAGGTATTGGTTAATAATCTATTTAAAGAAAGTTTTTATGGGAAAAAAAAAAAAAACAATTAATGTTTTGACAGGTTTTTTCATTTTCCATAAAAGTGGTATCAAAACTTTCTTAAAATGAATTGTTAACCAGTGCTTTAAGGGAAAATTATTAGGTACTCCCAGAGTATAATAAAAGCGTACTCCCCCCTCTCACATGAATAGTGGGTCCCACCATAAATTTAATTAGTGGAACCCACCATTCATGTGAGAGGAGGGAGTATGCATTTATGGTACTCCAGGAGTACATAATAATTTCCCGTGCTTTAAGAGCATTTGTTAACATGGCCCTATTTTAATTAATCAATTATTGCATTACTTTGTTTCTTATACCCTCTTTGCCATTGCCAATGACATTTATCAATTTACACATGAAAAATTGTAGGAGGTAGAAAAGATTGTGCAGCCTTCATTTTTAAAGAAGAGATCAGCAAAGGGCAAAACACCTAGAGATTTATTTACATATGAACATAAAGATTTGAAGAC
The DNA here is from genome assembly GCA_025762765.1 of Quercus bicolor. NCBI lineage: Eukaryota > Viridiplantae > Streptophyta > Magnoliopsida > Fagales > Fagaceae > Quercus > Quercus bicolor. Next base: position 9,650 of record JAOXJQ010123313.1, on the reverse strand, counting down.
ACGTGGAGAAACATGGATGAAGGACACAGCAAACTATTGCATGCTTGTGGCGACTCTGATTGCCACTGTAGTTTTCACAGCAGCCTTCACTGTACCGGGTGGCAACAACCAAGACACAGGCATTCCTATTTTCTTGAAAAGTAAATGGTTTATGGTATTTTTCATATCAGATGTAATAGCACTGTTATCCTCTTCGACTGCCATATTAATGTTCTTGTCAATTCTCACGTCACGATATGCCGAAGACGATTTCCTATATGCATTACCAAGAAGGTTAGTGATTGGACTCACCGCACTCTTCTTGTCTATAGCAGGCATGATCCTAGCCTTTACCGCAACCTGCTTTTTGGTCTTCAAAAACGAAATGATATGGCTTCCAATAGTTACAATTGTTGTAGCTGGTGTCCCAGTTATTTTGTTTGTTTCGCTACATTGTCAGCTTTGGATTGATACAGTCCGCTCAACATACTGGTCTATGTTTCTTTTTCGGCCTCTAATTAAACGTAGACTCTTTAGCGGATGATATATGTGTAAGGATTAGTGCCCTAAAATCTATTATATAATGCTATGTATGATATTATGTTATAAATAATAAAGTTGTTTTATTAAATAAAATAATAGTAACATGAATATTTAAACATTATCATATAGTCCTTAACATATATAGTATGTGATTTATGTGATTTAATCATAGAAAATATAAATCACAAGTTCTTTGTAAACTCAGAACCTTAGTTCATAATCAGTAATGAAATTGGGTATTTCATCTGTGAAGACTATAATATGCCAACTATGATGATTTGTCTTAATCATTGAAGTAGACACTTCTAGTTAATATGTTGATATATTTTAAGTGTATAAAGCATATTGAACTAGGCCACTGTGAGATTTATTATTCTATTAACGATTATCAAATGAATAATAAATCTTACGACTTTCATTTACATAAACTCTCAATCCTAAGAGAATATATAGTGAACCCGATCATGAAATGTAAGTTGCTTTGATATATCAGGAGTGAGATCTAATCTAACGATCAAAACCTCAGAATGTTGGGCAACCACATGTAGTCTTGGGTGAACACATATTTTCAAGATGAAATTCATAATCTGTTTATAGAGATATAAATATTCCCTTGAGATAAGTTTAATGGGTTTGGTTATTGCCTAACCACTTTATTAAAGAGTTACTAAAGTTTATATATTTTATGAAATTTGACTTCATAGATATGTATGAATAATTTAAAAGATTTAACCGGGTACTCAAGGATCAAGAAGTAGTAATTTTCAAAGTAACAGTTAAATTTTATGACTTTGTATTAATACAAATATTTTCATGAAATGATTAAATGTTTAGATACTAAATTCTTGGGATATAATTTATTAATAAGGCCTAGAGTGCAATTATATTTATATAGTAATATTAAATATAATTAATGGTAACTTTAGGCTTGTCAAGAGTTGACAGATAAGCCTGAAGTCTATTGGAGCTAGAGCTTTATTTGTCCATTTTAGTCTCATCCCAAGCCACACACTAAAGCTTAATAGGGCTGGCCCAAAAGGTTAACCGAATTAGATAATCAGTTGTTTTATTTAATAAGAGTTATTAAATAAAGTAACTACTGATGCAGTTAAAGATATATACGTATGATTAAAAGAGAAACAAATAGTTTCTCTTAATTACTCTCTTATATTCTGTATTGAACAAATATGTATAGAACTGATAAAGAGACCACACATCTTGGGCATATGTGGAATTGGAGTGAAGATTAAAAGTCTTCCTAAGTACAATATAATTTTGTTTTGAATTTCACTGCATCAAAGTACGCCCTCTTATTCTTTGTTTCTGAATTATAAATGTTCCATGTTATCTCACATGAATGAAGTAGTGACTTCAATCTTTCATGACATATGCATAAAGAAATTGAAGACTATGTGAATGACATTTTTGTGAAGTCAAAGACAAGAGAAGATCAGCTTGCTATCTTACGAAAAGTCTTTGAAAGATGTCGGCTCTACAAGCTTCGCATGAATCCACTCAAATATGCCTTTTGGGTTTCGGCTAGAAAATTTCTGAGATTTCTTGTTCACTAAAGAGGCATAGATGTTAATCCTAGAAAAGTCACCTACTACACTCACACAGCTTAAAGCCAGGTCTAGCTGCCCTCACGACTGTCTTTACACCACTGCTGAAAGAAGGAAGATCCTTCCGCTGGACTTCTATATTCCAGTAGACATTCCCCCAGTTGCAGTAACTTATGACTAGACTACCAATCGTATATGCACCCATACCAGGAAAACTAGTCAAGCTGTACTTGGCTACCAACAACGAAGCAATTAGGGCATTTATAGCCCAGGATGATCAAGAAGGGATTGAGCAGTCAGTTTACTATATCAGCAGAAAACTAAAAGATACTGAAACTCGCTACCAAAGGGCTGAAAGGGCTTGTTTTACCCTAATATATGCTGCCCAACGACTGCATCACTATCTGCTAGCTCACACGATACAGCTCTTAACAAAATCTCATGTGATCCACTCACTCTTAAGGCGCCCAATTCTTTCTGGAAGGTTGGCACAATGGCTCTTGCAATTATCTGAATTTGAGATCATCACTATCACCCCAACAGTTGTAAGGGGTCAAGCCATCATTGATTTGCTGTCAAATTTTCCTAGAGAAGATAGTTGGAACATTAATGATGATGTACCTGGCAAGCTGCCAGAAATTGCACTGATGGAAATAGCTGGAGCTATTAGGACTTTACGCTTTGATGGATCCTTTACCACTTCCGAAGGAGGAGCTGGAATAGTTCTGTACAAAAGCACTAAAGAAACAGTGGCTATGTCATTCATGCTAGATTTCCCATATACAAAAAAAGTGGCTAAATATGAAGCATACCTTATGGGCCTAGCAATAGCTCAAGAAGTGGGAATCAAGCAACTTCGAGTAATTGGAGACTCAAATCTGGTTTGTCAAGCTAGAGGAGATTTTGCACTCAAGGAACCATCTTTAGCTCCATATAGAGCTATGGCTCAAAGGTTGGATGACTCTTTTGAATAATTCAACATTGAACACTCCCTAAGGTTTGACAACTGCTTCGTCAATGCTTTAGCTACCTTGGGATCAAAAATCAATTTTGAGGGTGCAGCCACAGATGTCACTATTGTGAAAAAGGCCCATTCTAGTAATCCAAATGCTAAAAGAAAAACTCTTTGATCAACCGCTGGAATAGACAGATTGGCAATTATCCCTTAAAGAAGCACTATTATCACTTAATGAGAAAGATCATTTGAAAATGCTCAAAGATTACACCTTGACGGTAGGAGAGCTATATAGAAAAATTCCTGGAGGAGTTCTAGCTAGATGCTTAAGCCCTAATGAGTCCACTAAGCGATTAAAAGAAGTTTATGAAAACTCTTATGGCTTCAGCAGTTCTATCAGTCTTTATAGTCACCTCTAGCAGTCAGAATATTACTAGCAAAAAATGAGCAAATATGATACCACTGTCCAAGAAAGATGCACTTTTGATCAGATGGAATCATATGCAGTCTTTAATACATTGATTGGCGTATACCCTTTCTTGAGTATCTCATAGAGGGCATCTTGCCTGACAACCATGAGGAGTCCTACTGCTTGAGAAAATTGGCTACTCATTACTTTGTGGAAGGTGGTATTCTTTTCCAAAAGGGACTCAATGGGGAACCCTTGAGCTGTCAAGAAACCCCAAAGGCACAATTAGTTATGCAAGAGGTATATGTGGGAGTGTGTGGTGACCATCAATGCAAAAAGTGACTTCTCCAGCAGCTGCTCAATCTTGGGTATTTATGGCCCACCATTAAACAAGATGTAGCTAAATGTGTGAAGACATGCCATACTTACCAAGTCCATGGGAATCTCGTACACACTCACCCTAACAACCTCCAAAACATGATAACTCCTTGGCCGTTACATGCTTGGGGGTTTGATCTAATAGGCCCAAGCAATCTAGCATCCAAAGGTCATATTTGGATACTAGTGGTTACCGAGTACTTTACAAAGTGGATTGAAGCCATTCCACTAAAGAAGGCTACAAGCCTAGCTGTTGCAAATTTCATTTGAGAGCACATAATCTACAGATTTGGCATCACTCACAAGATTGCTACTGACAATGGCACTCCTTTTGTCAACAAAGATGTCCGGAAATTACTTGACCATTGCCACATCAAGCACCTTATTACTATCCACAAGGCAATGGTCAGGCGGAAGCTACCAACTGGGTACTATTGAGAATTCTCAGCAAGATGGTACATGAATAGGAGGGTAGCTGAAGTGAACAACTGCTAGAAACCCTGTGGGCATTCTAGACTCTCACCATTCTCTCTTGTATATGGTACCGAGGCTATATCTCCAGTTAAGCTATTGGTTCCTACACCAAGGGTTGTTCATGGCCAAGAGGCAAATATGGATGCTGCCACTTGTGCAAAAATTAGAACTATGGACTTCGAAACCTTGGAGGAGACATGAAATCTTACCTATAACCACACCCAGCAGTACCAGCAGTAGATGGCAGGGCCCCTCCTAACTTGGGGCAAACTTGGAGGGTGCTGAGAGATTCCTCCTTACATGATCTACAGCCTTTAGAACCATTCATTCCTTGACAAAAACCCTGGATTTCATGGTCTTGTTGTAAGCATTGCGGTTACTATCGTCTAGCAACAGCGAAAGGTGAAAGTCTCATGGAACCTATCAATGGAAAATGACTTAAGTTGTACTATGCTTAACTTAACTACTATGCATGTACCAAGTAACTCTCCTTGTACAATCTTAAACTACTACTATTTGAATAAGAAGTAAACATTGCCTTTTGGCTCAAATATGAATTTCTTACATTTACAAGCACTCTAATATTACTTTCCATGCATGATTATGCATACTTCCCATACTATAAACATAATAATAGCTTTAACAGTTGGGTGTTTTGAACCAAAATAGTCATGAGTAAAATAAATATTTTCAAAACTACATATATGATTTCCATGACTACATTTTAGCTTGAACATACGATTCTTTGATAAATAAAACATTTTTCATAAAACAAATTCATATACCTGTATATAAACAAAACACAGCTTGTACAGCTAGGGAAATACCAAACTACTATATAAAGTTCATATGGTTGATGTATCTTTGAACAAGACATAGCCTACATAGCTGAATAAATCCAAAATACATAACATGTTTCATTACATCATAACTTAAGTATAGATTGCTCAAAATACTAAACTACTAGAAGCTAGTCTAATAAGCCATCGCCAAAGGTTTCCGCCAAGGAAGAAACACTTCCAGCTGATGATGACTGCAACATTTTGTCCCTTTGGCGCATTAGAAGAGAAAGCTTGACTATCTTTGCTGTAATTTCCTTCTCAATATTAGCTATCTTTACTGCAAGCTCACTCAACTTGTTCTCATTATCTCAAGCAATACAATACTCAGTTGCAATCCAAATCTTGTCATGGATAAATTGGACTCCAAACTTCATAAACAGCAAATCCTTGAGAGCATTCTTCCACCCAAGTGCCTTCTTCAAATTTGCACTTTCAAGCTTTGTACACTACATATCTAACAGCACTGCAACAAGCAATTGAAGCCCAAATTTTCTCAATGAAGCACCTAGCTTGCATCCGATCATAAAGTCAAGATATTTCTTTACAATCTCTTCCAGTAGTGACTGACCCTCAACAGGAATCACAAACTGCTAGAACATGACAATATTACTTGAAAGAGGATAGAAATCAGTTGCCACTTTCTCATTCTCCCTATCTTTTGCAAATTGCTCTAAGAACTCTTCAAGACTCATTCTCTTAAAAACAGCACCAGAAGATTCACTCTGCAATTCTACAAAAGTGAACAAGATCAAGATCATATCTCCAGAAGTAACAGAAAGCACATACACAACTAGACATTATTGAATAAGAAGCTTACTCCACTCAATATGAATGACTCGGAATTATCATACCTGGAGGCCTTGCTCTAGTGTATATCATGAACAGTCAAAGAAATAGAATGCCTTTGGCTGGGCATACCAGCAACAACTTCCCCAACAATGATGGTAACACCAAGATCCTTGCCAATATGTTCTTGGTTGGGCATACCAGCAGCCGCTACTCCAGCATTGACAGTAACATCAAGATCCTTGATGGCAATCTCTATGTCTTCATCAGCTGGACCTAGAGAATAAAGGACATCAAGAGAGGAAAGATGAGAAGAAATTGAAGCGAGGAAGAGTAGTTTACCAAAGTCAGTAGCTGTATCCTCAAAATCATACTCCTCTGATTGTGTCTCTTCACTCTCGCCAGAATGACAAAGCCATAAAACGTACGATTAGCATCACAAATGAAGGCAAATAAGAAAAGAAAAAAAGATAGAAAGCATGTAAAAAGATGAAGGCTTTGCAAGAATACATATTTCAAAGATTCAAGAACCTTTATCCTTCCAGCACTAGTGTTCCTTCTATATTGCTTCAATGGCGAGGGTGTGCTAGCAGGTGCAGTAGTTGAAACACTAGACTTAGTGCCTGGAACTGCACCAGAATCAGATTGAATAGCAACTGGGGGCTTAAGACCACTAGTTTTGGGCTTCTTAGTGCTTGCTCTCTTGCGCCATACCTTTTTGGGCTTGTTAAGGTGATCTGCCACGAGACCTTTTTTTTGAACTAGTGGCTAGATCAGACTTGAGGGCCCCCACTATGGTAACATCTCTACCACAAACCACCCAACCATTAAGGTCAACACAACGCTCAGCAAATCCCAAATTCTGCCTAGTAGCCCATGCAGAAACTGCTCTTGTGTTTGGAATAAGTCAAGCATTGGTAGAAGGCTCATTAAATGGAGGACCTATCACTACTTAATCAACCTTTCAGCTATTTATGTAATCAACAAAGGTGCTCATCACTTTTCTCCAATATAGCTGCATATTTAAAGTGACATACCCCTCACGTTACTTGCTTGGAACCAAGACCTTCTCTACCTTGTTGGCTTAATACTCCATTGTTGTACTGTGAGCCAACGACTTCATTGCATCACCCAAAGTACATCCTATGGCATTGACATCTGAAACATCCTAATTAAACCCGAATTGCCTCAAAACTCTATAAGGATTGTATTGTATCAAATCAAATCTGGCACCACTTGGATATGGGATATATAAGGGAGAAGTAATAAGCAAGAAGTTGGGGATCTTCTCATGATCAACCAGTCCAAACTCTTGAGATCTAGGCCTAGCATTTGGAAAAGGGTTTGGACAACAAAACCTAGTAGCAACATAAGAATAAGGCTTCCAAGCAAAGTGAGCTCCATCATCTAGCAATGTGATTAAAGGAAGATTCCAAACCTTTAACCCCATCCACTTTATAAGTAAAGGAAGACCATCTTCAAAACCAAAAAATTGAAGCTCACCATTAGGCCCAACAACTCAAACTACCCAATTGGCCTTCTTGACATCACCAACATCTTCGCCAATATCAACATAATCTTTCGAATGCTCCCACATGAAAGTTTGAAACAACACTACATTAACACTGAATTCAATGATGTGGTATAGAGATCCTTCAAGCTCATCACTACGCAATCTATCATGCTCAAAACAAAGGGTACTTAAGCACAAAGCACCTAAGGGCAAAGATGCACCTCTACTCAACACTACAACTAGGGGGAATGTGGAAGGCTTTATAAATTATATGGGATCAGAATTAAACACACATTTGCTCATCCACAAAGACAAGAATGCAACTCTCCTTATATCAGTATCCTCAGATTCTCTAAACACGGAAATCCAATATGGGAATCTAGATCTATTACTTGTCCAAGATGTTGACGTGCCTCCAAAGGCATCCAGCAGCTTTCTAACAATCACAAATTCTTCATCAAACAACCCTAGCTCCAGCAAATTCATATATCCCATGCTAGGTAGCAAGCAAATCCTCTCCACATCTTCAAGGGTGATTGTAGTCTTACCCCAAGGAATAAAGAAAGTGTGGATATTAGGATTCCAACGGTGTACCAAGAATCGAAGTGCTCTCATATCCCTATACATGTTCCATCCACCAGACACAACTACGACTTCATAGATTTTTGGCATTTTTCAGAATTTGATAGAATTCCTCATCTACAATCTCTTGCTCTTCCAAATGAAACCAGCTAGCAGTTGTGCCGCAAGGACACAAAAATTGAATAGGCACTAGCAGAAGCTCTTTCTGCTGAAAACGTAGGTCCATCACACTAGAAGCAGTTGGAACCCATGATGTCTCATAGCTGGGGGCTTCACCCTTCAAAATCCACTTCTTCGGCACACCAGGTGGGCTAACCTTAGCAGCCTCAATTGCTGGAAATAAAAAAGTTGAGCAATACCATGGGTCTTGCAACAGCAACAAGGGCTCTCCTTGCCTAGCCTTTACCCCAACACCTATAGCCATAACTTTAGCCTCACCTCCAGCTACGGCCTCACGACTTTACACAGCCACTCCAGTAGTACCAGTACCACCAGAACCCAGCAATTCCTCTCTTTTAGTTATGACCCATAGAAGCAAGAAATATTTCTTCAAAAATACAAATGGCAGAAAGAGAACCCACTGCTACCACCAAAAATAAAGGAGAAAAAGAGTTTTTTTTTTTTTCCTCTTACAACTCATGAAATTCCCTCCTAAGCCTTGGAGGTGGCCCTTGTGATATTTGCACGGGTGCAATGGGTGCAATAAGTCGATGATAGGCCAATAATGCATTGACCCCTTGTGATGAATTAACCAATTAATTTGCCAAGTTAATTAATTAATTCAATTAGCATGCAATAAGCGTGGTAGCACAAACAAATCACCAACTAAGTTAATATGCAACAGAAAATAAATTGACACGATGATTTGTTTACGAATGGGAAAAACCTACACGGCTAAAACCCCATCGAGTGATTTTAATGTCACCACTCCCGAGAATTCACTATTATCACAACAAGCGATTACAAGTAAAGGAATCACAGTACCTTATACCAACCTACAGCTGAACTCTTACCCCAATACCCAATTGGACTTGTTCTGTAGTGACAATCTCTCCTTTCAATGCACGGCTCCTAGTACGTGACTAACCAATTCAATGCGCAAATCCCAGTATGCGGCTTACACACCAACTTAAGAAGGATGTTAGCTGCAAAGTTCTTCAGTTCATTAACACGATGAAGATCACGAAACTCCTTGGTTACAAAACCCTACGGTGTACAAACACAGCAGCTTTTTAAAGAGAAAGATGAACTAGGGCATATGTCTCTGATTCACAATATACTTGTGAAAAACTTCTGCATTGTGGTGCATCTGCTATGATGACCTTTAAAACAATCCTTATATATATTTAGGGTTCTGACAAAAGAAAGCCCAAAGATCTATACATAGATTGGAGTGAAATTAGATCTGAAAAACTGATTTTCTTAAATCTCGATAGATATCCTATCTATCGAGAAACTGTCAAGCATCGGGCTTAAATAGCCTTTTAAACCTTGATAGATACTAGCTGTCGAGCTTTAAAATCCAACACTTCTTCACTTGATTCTTGGATAGACTTGCATGACTTTAACACTTGAACTTGAAACCTTGTTCCTTGAAGCATTAAACACATCCTAGATCTACCCAATT
>JAOXJQ010123257.1:0-17435 GCA_025762765.1 Quercus bicolor | reverse complement strand
TCATCAAAATTCCTAAGCTTGTTGGTTATAAGAGGGATAAAGAGAGAATATATTTATATCTAAAAAAATAGGGATGAGGAAGATGAAAGGTTGGAGAAGATGATGAAATATTATATATGTAATAATTGAAGTAAATCTAATTGTAATTGCTAAAATAATGGTGCAAGCAAAAACACTTCCTATCAATATCCAAAGCAAATATATATATATATATATATAGACACCTTTGTGTAAAAAAAAAAAATCAAAAGCTAAAAGTTAGGAGAATTTTGTATACATTTTATTGCCATAAGTACCATTTTAATTTCATATGTCGAAAAAGTGAAAAAATAAAATTAAATGACTTCTAGGCTTCCTTTCTAATTGTGATGTGTATTCAATTATGATTCCACATAATAAGTTTTTTTTTTTAAAAATCTCAATAGATTTTTTTTTTTTTTTTGAGAAAGAACACTATAATTTTAATTAATGAAAGCCAAATCGACTTGAATTACAGCAACAAGATGTGGAGGAACATCCTCCATCCACATCGATAACTCGCTAACATGTCTTGCATGTCTAGCAATGTTGTGGATTGCCTTATTTCCTTCCCTCTTAACATGCCTAAATTCTATTACATCAAACTGACGTCCATACTATAAGGTTGAATTTATTCAATCATTTTTTTGGTTTTATTTCGTACCAAATTTGCTTGTAATTCAGCATTTAGAAACCCTGTATTTAAGTGGTAATCATATAAGGGTAGTGTGTGAGAGAGTGTGAAGAAAAGTTCAAAAGTGTGCACTCAAGAAGAGCCTCACGACTAGCTTGCGATTGGCGAGTCGCCAAAGAAGGCACACGTGTGAAGCTTACAGGGGAAGCTGAAGGTTCATGCCGGCTGTTGCACTACAGGACAAAACCTCTGGCTGGCCAGGCAGTTAGCTCGTGACTCAAACTCGCGATTCATTCCAGTCGCGAGCTCAAGTCACCAGAATGCCTTGTTTGGTTATTAGTGACTCTTCGTATTCCATACACACCCTACTATAAATACCCTTATACCCACGAAATGTAGAGAGCTTCTAGAGAGAATTTTGAGAGAGAAACCCTAGAGAAAAATAAGATTGACTCATCCACAATCTTCATCCTTTGATTCTCCAAATTCCTCTACTCTCCCCCTCTCCATTGACATATCCTTGAGAAGTACATTAACCAAATCGTTATCTCACCATACCCATATCTGTGAGAAGACTTTTTCGTACTTGGGAAGCAGTTAAGAAGGGACCAATTCATTTTGGTTGATGCAATGGGTGATTGCGGGATTCGGTAAGCTAGAGAAGACAAGGTTTGGCGTAACCTTGTTGGAGCAAGAAGCTTGGAGGGCTTAGGTGCACTGGGTAGATTAGGCTTGGAGGGTTTTCTGTTATTCATGTATCCCAACTTTATTCTCTGGTGGATTATTAACCGCTTGGAGGGCGGCGGAGAGGTTTTTCGTCGAGAACTTCGGTTTCCTCTTCAATAACACATCGCTGTGTTGTCTTTGTATTTGCATCTCTCTTCCCTTAGTCTTTGCCTTTTAATTACTGCTATGGTTGTGATTAATTTCGGTTAAGATTGTTTTACCAATTCTGTTTTAGCTTATTTTCATATTCCGCACATACATTGTTTGATTATAAAATTGTGTTGGGTAATTTGTGAATTGAGGGTCTAAACGTTCATAGGTGTTTTACACACTATTTGAACTTTCACATACATCTTTGCTTCATCTATGAGGTGTCCTATATCTGCTAGGGATATGTGCTCATACAACAGAGAATCAATAGTGCGCTTTGAGTCACCTTCGAGAACAACGGCTGATAGACCAAGCTCTTAGGCAAACTTAAGTGCTTCCTTGGTTGCAAAAGCCTCCATTGCATCAACAGAAAAGGGTAGAGAAAAACTATCTTCCATGGATGCAATTACCCTGCCATGCTCATACCTTATAATTACCCTAACACTTGCCTTCTGCTCCTCTCTAAAAATAGCTTTGTCGAAGTTAACCTTGAACATGTGATTGATTGGAGGAGTCCACCCCGTGTGTTAAAGAGCAAGGCTGCCACGGTCTGGAGGTTCTGGAGGAATTGAACAAACATAAGATGCTTGTGCAGACCGAGCATCTTGCAGAACTCGTAGAATTGGAAATGGACTATCACTAGTCCGAAGAGCATTCTTGCGATGCCAGATCGTCCAAACTACGTTTGCAAAGTAATTCAAATCCACCCCTGCTTCAATTAATGCTCAACCAGGTCCTTGAAAGTCGTGAATGGCTGGGATGCTCTGAAGTTCCAGCTTAGGTCATGGGACAACACCAGTTGGAGGAGTGGACATGACCAGAGTGTATGCACCGTGTCTTTAGGAGAGCTTTTACAGTGGTCGCACAAGTCCTCAGGAATAACCATGCGCCGCTTGAGGTTTACTTTTGACGGGATCGAGTTTTTAATGGCCTGCCAAAATAAATTTCTAACCTTTGGCTGAACCTGTAAACCCCATACCTTCTTCCATAAGTTTGTCTCAATGGGGTGATAATCATTGTCCTCAAAACTTTGTGATCGACATAGAAACCGATACCTCGACTTGACTGTGTAAACACCTGTTTGAGAGAACGGCCAAACTAGCTTATCTACCATAGGAATAGAGCTCAAAGGGATGGACAAAATCAACTCAGCATCACGGGGATAAAAGGTGGACTGTATAGTGGTCGAGAGCCACTCTTTGGTGTCTGGATCAGTGAGGGACACTACCTTGGCTTCCTCCAAAGCTTGTGCCATAGGTGAGGAAACAAATGGCAAAAACTGAGAGGGCAGCCAGGGATCAGTCCAAATCCGGATTGAAGTTCCATCCCCACCCTCCATCTCATGCCCTCCTTAAGCACTTCCCTCCCTTTTAAAATGCTTCGCCATGCATAAGAAGCTGTTGGAGAATCAGTTGCCTCCATGAAGGAACAATAAGGGAAAAATTTAGACTTGAACACTCTGTGGAAAGTGAGTTTTTGTTTTGAAATAATCTCCATGCTTGCTTTGCTAATAAAGCATCATTGAATGGAGCCAAATTTTTGAAACCCATCCCTCCTTCATTCTTTGGTTTACATAATTCCTCCCATCTAACTTAATGAGTTTTCCTACGATCTCCACCTTGTCCCCACCAAAATTTGCAAATTAGACCCTTGATCTCATTGCACAAACCAATAGGGAGTTTGAAGCAGTTCATATTATGGGTAGGTATAGATTGGACCACCGCTTTGATGAGCACTTCTTTACCCGCTTGAGATAGCAATTTTTCTTCCCATCCTTGAAGCTTCCTCCAAACCCTCTCCTTGATATAATTGAAGCTAGCTTTCTTATTTTTCCCCACACGAGAGGGTAATCCCAAATATGCTTCATAGTTTCGAATCTCCACCACTCCCAAGGTGTCCTTGATCAACAATTTTTCTTCTTCACGAGTAGACTTGCTAAAGAAGATGGTAGTCTTGGCCTTGTTTATTTGTTGACCTGAGCTCCTCTCATAAATATGAAGGATCTCCAATTTTTTTTGACATTCCTCCACATTAGACTTGCAAAACAATAAGCTATCGTCTGCAAATAAAAGATGGGTTAGTGAGCGACTTCTTTTGCTAAGTGAGAAGCCATGAATGTCTCCTCTCAAGGTCGATTGGGTGATTAACCCATGAAGCCCTTCGATGCATAAAAGGAATAGGAATGGTGATAGGGGGTCTCCTTGCCTTATCCCCCTTGTTGGTTTAATGAACCCCTTTGGTGCACCATTGATGAGTATAGAATAAGAAACCGTTGACACACAAAGCATCATGAGTGTGATCCATCTTTCATCAAACCCCATTTTTCTCATTACACACTCTAAAAAAGGCCACTCCACATGGTCATAGGTTTTGCTCATATCTAACTTGGGAGCCATTTACCCCCCCTTGACAGATTTGTGATTTTTCATACAAAGAAGAGACTCAAAAGCCACAAGAATATTGTCTAAGATGAGCCTATCTTTTGTAAAAGCACTTTGGTGCTCAGTGATGATTGGGGGAGAATCTTTTTCAACCTGTTTGCAAGGACTTTTGAGAATATTTTATACAACACATTGCAAAAACTTATGGGATGAAATTTAGATATAAGTTTGGGATTTTTAACCTTTGGAATCAAGGTGATGAAAGTATGGTTCAAATGCTCAGGTAGAGAGGCAGAATTTAAAAAAGATAGGACAGAAGTAGTGATTTCCTTACCCACCAAGTCCCAATAGTGTTGATAAAAGAGGGTTGGCATGCCATCCGGTCCAGGTGCCTTTAGTGGAGCCATTTGATTAAGCGCCATTTTAACTCCACCTTCTGAAAATTCTGCCAACAATTGCCTATTCATGTCTTCGGTCACTGTGGTTTGAATTGAATCCAAAGCCAAATCGGGTTGAACAGAGTTAGAAGATGAGAATAGGTTCCTGTAAAACTCCAACATCACAGAAGCTACAATTTTTGGGTCTGATCTCCACTAACCCGCCTCATCCCTTATGCCTTCAATCTTATTTTTTTGAAACCGTTGTGTAGCACGACTATGGAAATATTTAGAGTTTTTATCCCCATGAATTGCCCACAATGCCCGAGATCTTTGAAACCACATTCTTGTCTCCTTGTCAAGTAGATCATTGACCTCACATTTGAGTTACCTTACTCGGAAATTAATACCTGAAGTGAGTGCTTCCAACTTTGCCTTAGATAAAAGCTTCTGCTTTAGTTTCAATTCCTTTCTAATGCGCCCAAAATGCCGACTGCTCTATTGCTTCAAAGCCTTCCCGCACTGTTCAATCTTTGATACAATACCCGAACCCTCTTGAGCCAAACCCCTCTTACCCCTTTCGGCCTTAATAGTGTTTGTACAACCTTTATCACCCACCCACATTTCTTCAAATTGGAAGGGCTTCTCTAGGTTTACTGGATCCAAAATTTCAGGTAGGATTAGGATGGGAGAGTGGTCCGAAGTGCAACATGTCAAGTGATGCACCAAGGAACCTCCAAACTATACAAGCCACTCATTGTTTGCGAAACTCCTATCCAACCTCTCCCAAATGGTTTGCCCACTTTCATAGAATTTTTTCCATGTAAAAGGATTTCCCTTGTACCCCCTATATCAAGAAAGCCACATTCGTCAATGGCATTCCTAAACAATTGCATCTGGGCATGACTCCTACTTGACCCACCTTTTTTCTCGGACCCCCTCTATATTTTGTTAAAGTCACTTGCACACAATCAAGGAAGATCGAATTGATTGTTTAACTGGCAGAGTAGAGACCATGATTCGTGTCGTTTGTGTGTGATTGGCTCATCATAGAAGCCAGTAAACCTCCATGCTCCTTCATTGCCTCCCCTAATGATACAGTCAATGTGATTTTTTGAAGATGTCTCCACTCTTAAGCCCATTAACTCCTTCCAAAAAAGAATCAGTCCTCCCCCTCTGTGAATCTGAGGAACAAAGAACATATGATCAAAATTCAACCTACGTTTTATTGTTTTTAGCCTTGCTTCATCCGTCCATGTCTTGGTCATGAACACGACGGAGGGATCTTTTTCCCGGATTAAGTCCCCAAGCTCCTTCTCTGTCACCAGGTTCCCAAGCTCGTGACAATTCCACACTAAGAAACTCATGGCTCTTGGCGAGGCTGTTCAACAACCTCCACCACTGGTTTGTTTGAGTATTGAACTTCCTGTGAGACATGCATGTGTTTGTGTGAAAATTTGAAGGGACCACTTCAATGGTACTTTGCTTCCACGTTCTGCCATTTGTTGGCTGCTCTTCAATCTCAGCCATTGATTGTGATGACTGAATTAAAACCCTAGGGTTTAGTGATTCCGTGACTTGAGCTGGTGCTTGTAGGGATTTTTCGTTTGAAATTACTTTGCATTGAAAGGTGGCTGGCTTATCGGATAACTCCTTAATTCAAGGAGACCCGGTAATTGATTCCACATTAAATTCCTCCAAACTCCCCTTATCACTACCAGACCTTATCACCTCGGGCTCTTTAATGCCGTCTTTCAATCTTTCCAAATTTGACTTCAGTAATTCGAGATTAATACCCTCCAGCTATGCCAATGATTCCGTGTCATTGTTGTGTTTCAACACTTGTGCATTGGACGAATTAGCTGTAACTTCACCATGAGTAATGTATGTAACGTGTGCAGCAATGTCTTCCCCACCAAAATCAATTTCCACGTTCGGAGTGACCCCTATCTGAGATTCGCTGTCTCCGCCGTCCTCCGGCTCCTTAGACAAATGACAAATTAAGAATTAGTGACCATAAATAATAATAAAAATGTGAACTTAAATACCATATTGAAGAAATGCATTTATTTCATTCAAAATTTTAATTATAGATGCCACTTGTCTAGTATAATGGCAAACATATTAATTAAGATGTACAAATAATGTTTTAACATGTTGTATTGTTTGTCTAATCATACCAATTAAATATAGGAAGTTGCCACGTGTCATTGTAGTATGTTTTGAAAATTAATGTGTGTCATCATAGCATGCATTCATCAGTTTTGAGATCTAACTTTTATAATATATTATAGATAGATAAATAGAGGCAGAGTTGGATTTTCTAGGAATTTAATGCATCAAGTCTAGGTGAATTTGATGGAGTTTAATTTACATAGAGTTGAGTGATCAAATGAATCCAGACCAAATTAACATTTCCTATTGGAAAATGGAGAGACTTAATTAAGTTAGGCAATGTATTTAAATTATTTTTTGGGCCATGCTAACGAGTACTCTTAGAGTATTGGTTAATAATTTATTTTAAGAAAGTTTTGATATCACTTTTATGGGAAATGAAAAAAGTTGTCAAAATATTAATTGTTTTATTTCTTTTTCCATAAAAACTTTCTTTAAATAGATTTTTAACTAATACCATAAGGGTATTCGTTAGCATTTTCCTTATTTTTTTACTAATAGAATTTATATAATCTTGATACTATTACAAAAATATTGTTCTAAAGTTTACTTTTGATTATTCTAAAAAAAAAAAAAAAAAGTGTTTTCTTTTGGCACGTGTAACACCAAAAATGGGGTGTTGACTTAAGTTCCCAAAATGGAGACGTAATCTTCCTAGATTGTCTTTTTTATTGAGGTTGTTTCTTTTGCCTTTTTTGTTTAGTTTTAATTATTGTTTTTGGAGTTTAATTTTGTTGCCGTGTGATACACACCAATCTCATGGTAAAATATATTATGAGATAGTTATAAAAATCTTTCAAACATATGCGTATCTCAAATGTGTAAGACTTACACATAAGGGATTTTTTTTTTTTTTTTTTGGAAAACGGGATCAACATTCATTCATTCACTAGATAAAAAGTCATTGTACAAAGCATGTAAAGCTGGTGGGGGGACTCCTCCATCCAGTACAGTTCATCATGGACATTCCTAGCAAATCTAGCAAGAGAGTAGGCTATTGTATTGGCTTCCTGTTTGACATAGCTGATAGCCTTCCAGTGCAGGCCATGAATTAAACAGAGAACATCACCGTATATACCTCCGAGCAAGGAAAGACAGGGAACCTGGGAAGAGATTGAACGCATCACATTGACATTATCTCCTTCTATGATCAAGTCTGTGAACCCAGCATCTATTGCGAACTCCAGGGCTTTTCTGCATGCTAGAACCTCGGCCTCTTCACTATTCGCAACGGGTGGTCCTTTGATCGACATAGCTGCCATCACCTCTCCCTTTTCGTTTCGAATAATTGCGCCAAAGCCTGAACACTTTAGCTCAGCAAAAATAGCAGCGTCAAAATTCAGTTTAAAAACTGATGTGGGGGGAGGTTGCCACACGGTCACACTTGGTTGCGTTGCTGGAATATTTAGTTGGTCCTGGGCTTGTTGAAACTCTTGCAAAAACTCCACTGCTCTTTTGTTTAGCCAATTAGGATCCTTTAATTTTCCCCCATAAATTATTGTATTCCTTTGGTTCCAAATTAACCGAGCCTGTACTGAGAACAATTCGAACTCAGTTACAGGGAGTCGGTCAAGCAAGCTTTCAAATAACTACAGAGTGTCACCTTGATCTCTAGTGTGTTTTTGTAATCTGACTTCACTTCCAGCCCATACGTCCTGAGCCACCCCGCATTCCCACAGAACATGAATCCCAATCTCTGGAGCTCTCTTGCAGCATTCACAAGTGTTGTCTGTGACTATTTTTCTTCTTGCTAGGTTCACTCTGGTTGGTAGTATATCTTGACATGCTCGCCACCCAAAAACCTTGATCTTGGTTGGAACATGAAGATTCTAGAGTTTAGCCCGGACAAGTTGGCCCCTTGGACCTGAGGAGCTTTTAGCCACATCACCATCTCGCATAATCTGCCTAGCTACATAATACCTAGATTTGACAGAGTACACACCCTTTTTATTATCAAGCCAAATAATGGAATCCGTGACACTCCTACGACTTAGGGGAATACGGCATATAGCATTAGCATCCTCATTATGGAAATTCGCCATAATAAACTCTCTCCTCCACTCTCTTTGCTCCGGATCTATAAGCTCAGAAACTGTCCTCCCTTCATCTTCTTCATACAAAGGACCGAAAACCTTGTTCGTGGGATGGTTAGGAGCCACTTATCTGAAAAAATCCTGATGGAAGAGCCATCACCAACCTACCAACAACACCCTTTCTCTAAAATTGGCTTTGCTGCCATAATGCTTCTCCACACATATGAGCTATTATTTGGGGGTACAGCTGCATCAAGCAAGTGACAGCTTGGGAAGTATTTTGCTTTGAAATATTGAGACAATAGTGACCCATTCTATTGTATCAACCTCCAGCCTTGCTTCGCCAACATTGCAAGATTAAATGATCTCAAATCCTGGAACCCCATGCCGCCCTTTTTCTTAGAAATAGTCAATGAACTCTAGCTTTTCCAGTGAATCTTCCTCTCATTCCCCACTTGTCCCCACCAAAACTTTGCACACATGGCTTCAAGATCATCACACAGAGACTTGGGCAATTGAAACACACCCATCGTGTAAGTTGGGATCGATTGGGCCACCGCTTTTATAAGTACCTCCTTTCCCACTCTAGAGAGTATCAAACCCTTCCAACCTTGCAATTTTTTCCAAACCCTATCCTTTAGAAAGGAGAAAGTTTGGGTTTTTGCTCTCCCAATCAAAGTAGGAAGGCCTAAGTAGGATTCAAATTTCTCCACCTCCTTCACCCCTGATGTCGACTTGACCCAAGCCCTTTGTGTTTCTGGGGTATTGCTACTAAAGTAGACTGATGACTTATCCATGTTAATGCTTTGGCCTGAAGCACCTGCATAAACCTGGAGGATTTTAGTAATTTCTTCAACTTCTCTTTGAGCGGTTTTGCAGAAGAGCAATGAGTCATCTGCAAAAAGTAAGTTGGAGATTGTGGGTGCTCTCCTACAAATAGATACTCCAGTAATGCTTCCCTCCATTTCTGCTCTTGTCAATAGTGAAGTAAAGCCCTCTGCACACAAGAGAAACAAATAAGGTGAAAGAGGATCTCCTTGCCGGAGACCTATAGATGGAGAAATATTACCATAGGGTTTGCCATTAATAAGAATGGAGAAAGACGGCGTAGTGACACATTTCATCACCCTACTGATCCACTTCTCAGGGAAGCCTAGTTTAGACATGACCCCATGTAAGAAAGGCCATTCCACTCGATCATAGGCTTTACTTATATCCAATTTCAAAGCAAGTGAGCCTTTTTTGCCCTTATTCCGGCAATGCATAGCATGTAAAGTCTCATAGGCCACCAATACATTATCCGTAACAAGCTGCCCAAGGACAAAGGCACTTTGAGTTGGGGAAATTATTTGGGGAAGAATGTGCTTTAACCGGTTCGCCAAAACCTTAGAGATTATTTTATATATCACATTGCAAAGACTAATAGGCTGGAAATCAGAAATTTTTTCAGGGGACTTAATCTTGGGGATAAGGACATTATTAGTGTGATTAACATCAGGCACCATATTACTAGAATTCAGAAAATCCAACACAGCATTGACTACATCATTACTCATAACATGCCAAAATTTTTAGTAGAATAGAGCATTCATACCGTCAGGTCCAGGAGCCTTGGTGGGTCCCATTTGGAACAACGTCGCCTTTACTTCTTCAGCACTAAAATCACTGGACAAAGCTGCTTGCATTTCAGGAGTCACCTTATGAGGTACTATACTCAGACATTCTTCCTTCTAGTCACACCTTCCTGCCAAAAATAAATTCTCAAAATAATCGTTGGCAACCTATGCTATACCATCCAAACCATCCACCCATTCATTGTCAGCTTTTTTAATTCTCTGTATGTAATTCTTTCACCTCCTCTGAGATGCCTTTGCATGAAAAAACTTTGAATTCCTATCCCTATGTTTAAGCCAAGGAATCCTTGACCTCTGAGCCCAAAAAATCTCTTGCTTCCTCAGTAAATCATCTTTTTTCTTACTAACTTCTAGAAATTCTACTCTGTTCTCAATTGTAGCCTCTGCCGAGTTCGGTGCTTCAATCCGTTGTTGTAAGTGTTTGATCTCTTCAGTGTCTGGGTTGGTTTTTGAAGAACCCCACGCTAATAATTCTGCACCACAGACTTTGATCTTCTCCTTTGCAAGAGTTAACCCCGTTGCACCCTCACCACCCTTAGCCCATGCTTCTTTAATCACCTCTTCACAATCATCCCACAGTAGCCAGGATTCCTCAAATTTAAAACCTCGGCTTCCCTTTATTGCATGCTTCTTGCAAATCTGGTAATGAAGAATTATGGGCAAATGGTCAGAGGCATGGGATGTGAGATGGTTTACCATGCTGAATTGAAACTTCTCTCTCCAGGACCTAGTAGCAACCGCTCTATCCAATCTCTGCTTTGTGTTTGCGGTATCGGGTCTCTTATTATTCCAGTTATATTGGTATCCCCTGAAGCCCAAGTCCTCCAGTTCACATTCTTCCAAAGTAGCACGAAAATCATTTACTTGACTCCATTGGGCTGGTCTTCTACTTAGTTTCTCCGATGAGTGTAAGATTGCGTTGAAATTGCCAATACAGAGCCACGGTCTGTCTACAAAAGATCGAAGATGTGTTAGAAGCGCCCATGACTTAGCTCGTTGTGCAGCTTCTGGCCAGCCATAAAAACAAGTTAGCCACCACACAAATCCGTCGTCCTCCACCACCTTGGATAGAATATGGTTTGCAGTAAAATTAAAAACGTCCAACTGTACATCTCTCTTCCATATAAGCGCCAAACCTCCTCCGAAGTTGGGATATTTCACCACAATCCTATTTGGAAAAGGTAAGTCACCATAAAGATTTTCAAATCCTTCTTTATCTAGTCTAGTTTCCATCAGAAAACACACCGTGAGAGCTTGTTCCCTCACAATTTTGCGAAGGCTCCGACTTGTCCAAGGGTTCCCAAGCCCTTGGAAATTCCAACTTAGGAGCTTCATTGCTTCCAGCAAGGGTGGTCCACCACCCCCGCCGATATCTGACCATCAGAGCTTGCCTGTGCTTCCATCTTCCCATGCTTGAAATTCTGCACTTCATCGTCCCCACACGTTACAGACTCCTCAAACTGCATATTACCTTTCTTTCCTAACGTAGTTGAGTTGCTGGGCTTCTCATGCAAACTGGACCCACAGTTCATTCTTTTAATTCGTACCCACGTTGACTTGGGCCTTGTTGTGTTAGGCCCACTCCTTACCACGGCCTGCCCACCTTCATCCAATAATTGCTCTGCACTTGCTTCTGAATTTGAATTTAAATCCTCCTTATCTGTTACCGTAAGTTTAGCTCCATTACTTTCCTTGTTTGTATCATTAATTCTGTCATCAACGGATTCAAACGGCTGAGAATCAGTGATTGTACCAGCATTCACGGGCTTTCCAAAAATGTCGTGATCAGTTACAGTAGGGTTTTCTCCTTGCTGTGCCACTGCCGCCAACTGTTTCCCCATCTCCGGTTGCATTCTCGGTACATTCCTCAAGTTGTCCCCCAGATCGTCACTTGAAAAAGATGCTGGATTCGACTCCCTTGTAGCTAATGCCTTTGGACGACCACCCATAGCTTTTAACTAGTCACCATATTGATACTCCACCTTCCCTCCATTCTTCTCTAGTGCAAAGTGGCTTGCACAGTGGCGCAGGTCATGTCCAAGAAGCCCACAAAAATGGCAAAA
The DNA here is from genome assembly GCA_025762765.1 of Quercus bicolor. Classification (NCBI taxonomy): domain Eukaryota; kingdom Viridiplantae; phylum Streptophyta; class Magnoliopsida; order Fagales; family Fagaceae; genus Quercus; species Quercus bicolor. The sequence continues at coordinate 5,244 of JAOXJQ010123257.1, read as the reverse complement.
CATTGGGAGCCTTTCATACTTAAACTTCACCCAAGTGCGCTGACCATCCGAACCTACTATGAATCCACCTTGACGTAGCGGCTTGGTGATAGGTAGGGATACACGGACTCTTAGAAAGAGATTAAGGTCATCTGGTCTCTTCCTCATCTCTACTTCCTCGACTATTTCCAATCGGCTCCCTACTTCCATTGCTACCTGAAGGGTTGCCATGTCAAAGGGAGTCCCCCATATTTGGACCCATAGAGATGCATGATCAAGTTTCACATTCGCTGCACTCATTCCTTTTTGCCACTTCGTAAGCATCAACAGTTGATTATTGAAAGTCCATGGGCCACCTCTCAGGATTCGTATCATATCGAACTCTAACTGGAACTTGAATTGAAATAGATTTGAACCAACCTCTAAAATCTGCAGACTGTCTTCTAAACCCCAAGCTTTCCTTAAAGTGCCCTTAGCTGCCTTTTTATTGAAGGTTTTGCACGTAAGAAATTTTCCTATAAGGCTCAAATTGCAACTCTCTATTTTAGCCTCTCTTCCTTCGTCTGAGAATGCAATAACTTCTTCTTCATCCGCCGTTAACCTCATGTCTCCAAGCAGTGAATCACATCGTCCGCCATATTCGATGGTTGAGAAAAAAAGAAAAGGAAAATAGTACCCTTAGGACTGACCTAAGGGAGGGAGATGCTCGAAGAGAACGAGAGAGAGAGCTCCTACTTAAGAGTAGAGGTTTTTTTTTTACTCTTTCGTGTCTTGGGAACATTATCAATTGCAGCTACACATAAGGGATTTAGACCAGCTCGATATAATTTGAGATCTAATATGATAAATTTAAATAAAATATTTTATATTTAAATATCAATTAAATAAATTGATCTAATACTAACTAAACTTATAATATTTTGATGAATTAGAAACATAAACTATGAATTAAAACTAACCAAGGTTAATTTTATATAAAGCATCAAAATAATTGTTCAAATATAAAATTTAACCAAAAAAATGTATATTATATTATATTATACTATCTTTTATATATATATATATATATATATATATAAAGTCTACTTTATCTTGGACAAAACGAAATATGGTTAAGTAAAATTATAATCTAATTTTCAATTATTATTTTAAAGTTAAGAGAGAAATTATAGGTGATTAATGTTGACAACTTACAAAGTAGGATTTTTTTTTTTTTTTTTTTTGAGAGAGTTTCAAACCTATAACGTCCACTTCTGATAATAATTCTTTATTATCAGACCAAGACATCAATCAGTTTTTGGTGAACAAAAATTGAAGTTTCAAGCTATATTAGGGAAAATATTCGTTATTGATGATTAGACACATTTACATGCTGTGTGTGTGCGCGCGCACTCTAAATTGTTTAGGGTTTTTAATGATCTTATATTTTTTTAAAACTTTTTGGAAATGGAAAAAATAGTAAAGAAACCCTTTTTATTTTATAAACCAATTGTTATCATAAAATTTTTGGCCTTTTTATAATGAGGATGAAGCTTTTTTATAAAGAGATAGCCTTTTTTTATGGGAATGTTAGGCCTAATCCTAGAGCTGACACTAACAGGATCCACACATATTATGAGATGATGGCTCATAAGACCGTCTAATTTGATACCCTTTTGATCTAATGACTTTTGAATCTATGTATGGTATGCAAAGCAGGATAATATGCACCATCCACGCGCAGACAAGTATCAGCAAGTTTTTAAAAAATCATGGTATAGATTGTATTTAATTGCTAAATATGGTAGGTAAAAGTATGACTTGGAGGGTGAGTGATGTAATGAACTGATGCTATCACAAAAGATGGAAGTTCTGTAAGAATATGGAAGACTGATTCTATCCCAAGTAAAACTCATGTACAATTGAGAATTCATAGAAGTTTCGGTTATCAGTGATCTCTTAAACTCGAATTTTATTAAGAAAATATTTTATCAGCTTGGGCTCCTTAAAACTTCCGCCAATGTTTATTTTTGATCATACCACAAATTGAAATTTTGTTTAATGAAACACTAAGCATAATTTATCATGTTAATGGTCTATTGTTACTTTCTTAGCTCACATGAAAGATAATAAGTCTTGTAATTTAGTGACATTTAGTGAAATTTTTTAAGTGACATGCATTTAGAAAAAAAAAAAAAAAAATAGAATGGTTATATCAAAAGCCTGAATATAATTATAATTATTTTCATTGTGATCTATTCATATTTCATTATTTTTTAAATTTATTATTTCAATGAATTCTTGAAGCTTTCATATAGATTTATCTTATAATTTAATGTTTCAAGTAACAAATTTATCATGAACTCTTATGTGAGATTAAAATAGTTCTCTATTCTCTCTCTTCCTCCCCCCCCCCCCCATTTATCATATTCAAACTGATATTTTTTAATACAATTCTGACTAAAAATTATTTACAAATAAAAGAAACATTATCTACAAAATAAAATTAAAATGGGGCAAAAATAATATAAAGTTTAAAGCGTTTAAAAATATAATCTAATTTATCTTAAGTAATATTAGTCCATTACAACTATATTATAATCACCTATTAGTCTCAACTTGCTAGAGAATCAAATATCTTGGTTCATGTATAAAATATAACAAAAAGAGATTAAAAAATGAATTTAATTAACCTTCCAAAAAGTGATACATGGTGAAGGCAAGTTGAAATATAATTTCCAGAATTGATTTTGGTATAGATAAAGAGAGAAATTGTTTGGCGCATGTCAATATGAGAGATTAGGAGACAAAAATTGACAATCTACTGTGCGGTAAACTAGCTTACAAAAGTTAAAAGTTCAAGTTGTCAAAATGATAATTAATGATGATCCGATACACTCATTGAAGATTTCAATTGATCAGTTGGGTTTCTTTTGTTCCACAATTTTGGAGATATCCCAAGACAAATAATTATTAACTCAGAAATTTTGAGATCTCACTCTATGAGAAGATTGAAGCAGAATAAATTATTATATATGATTTAGGAGAAATTTCATTAAAATAGTTTGAATTACACAAATCTGTAACATTAGCATATATAGCTCTAATGTGGACACTAACAACACAGAATTAAAGCAGTCAAACCCATAGACAAGATGGCCTTAAGAGGCTTAGAGCATATTTAAGACCTTATTGCCAATAACTTAAGAAGTATAGGCATTGTGCAGTGCAAACTTGACATCTTCATGTGAGAACACCTTAGCATTCCAGTCAGGACATTCACTATCTGGTTCCTTTATATCCATTTCCAACTTCACCAACCAACTCCACTAACCCATACTGCTCAACATTGGGTTTCTTCAGAATTTTAGCAGCCAAATAGCCTACTTCAACACCTGTCTTACAATTTACACGTGGCATTGCTTCCTCTTCACCACATTCGTTAAGATAAAGGCAGCCTAGTTCTGTAACTTTCTCGCTCATTCCAGTACCCAGAAAACAAATACTCTCACCAGACAGAAACTTCCTGAGGGTATTAGTTACAGCGTTCGAGTCCGGTAATTGTATCATCAAGCAATGACTCCCAACACAAAGAAGCAAAAACTTGCCTTTATTTAAATTCCCGTAAGTTTTGACAAACTGAATGTCGAGTCCTACAACTTGCCTTTCGGAAGTTTGTAATGAAGATCTGAACTCATCTATCTTTGCATCAACCAAAGCAAGATTTTCGACTAAGCTTACCTTAACGTTTGCTGTTTGCACTGTGTATTTCAATGTCATACAAACCCATTTTTGACAGAAATGATAGTGGTATGATGTTGATCATGTTGAACTAATTCAAACCAGTGTTGCCTGTACATAAAAAGAAAAGTCATAATAAAGGGAAAAAGTTAATACAGCATTGTTTTAGAAACTATTTTTTTCTTATAGTTTTATGCGAAAGAAATAACTAATTTTTTAAATATTTATTTATATTTTTATATCAATTATTTTTAAATGATTAATTAACAAATATTCTGATAACAACTATTAACCAAGCTCAATAAGAATAGCAGTTCAATGGGGCAAATTAAATTGACATAAAGTGTAAATCATTTTGGTGGCAACTATAGTATCTATTTCAAGTCAACAGGAGCAAATTCGATAAGCCAATCAATCATAGAACTAAAACCAAATTTGATATTTCTTCATTTCAAGCACTAAAAACTACTTCAATTCCTTGGCAAGCAAGCTGTAGAGAGTGAAAGATTGAAATTTAGTGTTTACACTAGCTATTTTAAAACAATTACGTACACATCAAATAAAAGTACGTGCCCATATAGTATAAACAAAATTTTGTAGCAGATATCAAACATGTTACTGGAAAGAGTAACGAATTCTTCCATCAGAGAGGTTTAACTGACTACATAATGCATGCTTCAAATGAAACCTGATATGCAAAGTGAGCAACATACAGCTCTATTTTCAAACAACACACAAGCTAAAATACTACACGAGAGAGAGAGCAAGAGAGATCACAGAGACACTCACTTCTTGGGATAAGAATGGAGAGAGATCTCTCTATCTTTCTCGATCGGGAGTACAGAGTACAGAGTAAAGAGAACGTTAAAAGAAAAATATATTGAAAGGAGCATAAAGTTGCATTAGCTTTTGGGCCCATTTAAAAAGAAGAGAAAAAAAAAAAAAAAAAAAAAAAAAAAAAAAAAAGAAACAAAACAATTTAAATTTTTAATTAAAAAAATGAGAAGGTTTAATCTTTTAATATTTTATAATTTTTTTACCTCTTTTTTTTCTCCTCCACATGTGCCCATGTCTTAACTTTTAAGTCTTTCTCTGTTTCTTAATCAGATTGAAGACTACTCAATATCTACTTCAAGTCAGGCTCCATTTGAAAGTTCATAAGAGAATGAAATGAAATGGAATGAAATGATCATAAGGAAATGGAAAAGAATGAAATGGAATGTATTTAAGTAAGAGAAAGGAATGGAAAAGAATGGAACGGAATTGAATGGAATTAAATAACCTTGATTGGATGTTTTAAAATGAAGGAATGAAAATGAATGGAATGTAAGTAATCTTGTTTGGGAGTAACATGGAGGGAATGAAATGAAATTATTTTATGACAATATTACAATTAGACCCATATTTTAAAATAAAATGTTAAATATATAGAGGTATTTTGGGAGTTTTAGTAAAAAAATCATTAAATTTAATTCTATTCTCTCCAATTCCTCCCAATTTCGGGGAATGAAAATTTGAGATTTTAAGAGAATAGAGAGGAATGAG
>JAOXJQ010123193.1:0-17464 GCA_025762765.1 Quercus bicolor | reverse complement strand
CCATAGCTCTCTTCGGCTTGGGCCTTTGGACTCCCTATGAGTAAACGGGCCCGGCCCATAAGCTATTGGGCCCCACACTTTGTATATAAAAAGGTATTAATTCAACTACAAGGCTCTTGGCATACTCTATCAATCTTGATATATCATGTGATTGATTTTTTATTATTATAAATTTTGCTTATCTTATAAAAAAATTAGTTAAATAAATACATAGTAAGTTTTGATTTGTGAAGTATATACTATAAAGTAAAACACAAAAAGTAGGACAAAGAATTTGCATTCATTATTCTTATACCTTGCCCGAGAACAATTTTTGCAAAACTATGGGCCTATCAAAATGCTAATCTCAAAAATAGACAAAACCCATAAAGAGTGTGGTTTTTGTCCATTGGTACAGCCCACAAATTCGCTAACCCAAGCCCATGAAGTCCAATGAAAATCCATCAAGAATTTCTAGCCGGGCCAACATCTAAGCTTACTCTTTCTTTGTATTTTATGGACCAAGCCCACGCATGAAGAGCAAGACCAACAAAAGGGAAAATTATGGAAAGGTGGATTAGAGGGCAAAAAAATTATTTCGCACACTGGTATAAGCTTACTGAATGATCTCCCATTAGACTTAGAAAATTGACAAGACTAATGAGCCCACACCTAATGCAATATGCAACTCATGGCCACTCACTCTCATTCCTGGAAAAATCGAATATCCACTTAATTAAAACACACTAGTCTCATCATTTAGTATTTGTACTTCGTACGTGCGATGAAGCACTTTTTTTTTTTAAGGTTAAGTGTCATAATTTTTTTTTTATCAACATTTGATGTTTACACGTTTAATATCACATATTTGTGAACTTCTGATACAACTAGAGTGTCATGAGACTAGCTACAAAAAATAAACATTAAAATCATATGTTTCTATGTGGATTTGTTTATTTTTTGAAACTAGCCTTGTGACAGTACTCTTGATTATATTAGTTTGCAAATGTGCAATATTAAATGTCTAAACCTCAAATTTTGATAAAAAAAAAATTATGACACTAAACCCAAAAAAAAAAAAAAGATGCTAGTGATTATTAATAATCATGTCTAATTATTCTATTCTTATCTTTAAACATAATTTTTGGATATGGAGCCATACCATTAATCATGGATTTGGATGTAAAGCCGTCTTAAATTTTGCAAAATTACAAAATTCTTATTTAGGATAAACCAAATAATTTATGTGATACCTGATATTGCGCATAACAATATAAAATGAAAAATGTTACAATTATCTCTTCTTGATTTTTGGTTCTACTATGACCACCTACTTTGCCATAATTTTTATTACAAGTGATGACATGTATGATTATAATTGGTCGATCATCACTTTATGACCAACCACCTTTTTACACCCATTTATTGTCGTACGTCAAAAAAGAATAATGGAAATGCAGGTATAGAACTAAATTGTAGATAAATGGTTTATTAAAAATCACATGTGAAGACCTGTGTTACACGACCACAATCATCAATTTCATATTTTAAAAAGAAACATGCAGCATAAACTTAACATGACACATAATATTGTTCATAAAGCACTGTTAAGAAAAATTTAGTGCACCTATGTTCATAAGAAACTTACCATCACACGTATTGTTTTTTAAGGCAATCATGGGTAGGGGGCCACGCAAGCAAATCCATTTGCCAAGAAATTCATTAAATTCTAATAAACAAAAATGTTATATCCCTTGTAAATAAAAGGTAAAACTATAGTTAATTGCTTTGTTATATTTCTCTCTAAAAAAATTATCTACCAGAACCTATAAAATAATCAAGAATTGGAAAATTAACAAAGGTGGACTCACAATTCACCAATGTCTTAAAAAAAAAAAAAAAATCCTTCACAAGTGATTGTGCTTGAGAATATAATCGAACATGCAAAACCCATAAAAGTCCCTAAAAAAATCACAAACTTGGTCATTCATAAAAAGTAAAAATAAAAATCTAGGTGTCCCCAAATTCACAAAAAACACAAAATTTAAACTCTAATCAATAACCAATCTATTCAAACCTATTGTGTCTGAAATTTCAATCAAAAAAATTTTCAAATTTGAATCACATACACAAATCTATATAATAGCATCAATCAAAAGAAAAATCAAATGGGTACGTACAATTCAAAAGAAACTAATACTGAATAACTCATTCTCTATTCTTCTCTAAGTGGGGTTGTAAATAGTAGATGTCTTTGATTGTGCCATTCTTTTCGTTTTTCTTCATCGTTCAACCTTAATCAAAATAAATAACCCAAATACCTAAATCAAAGAAAATCAACCCAAAATAACAAAAATTAAATCATATTTAAACACCAATTATCACAACAAGCATTTTGCTGACAGCAATGAATCTTTACAATCATCAATCAAATACGATTAAATCATAGTAATTTTCTCCAAAAATTAAGATCTCCATGAACGCTTCTGGATTTGGAACTGACATCATTAAATCCTTTGGAGATGAAACCATAAATACCTCCAACAATGTAGTCATTGAACCATCCAAAAATCCCATGAACCATGGCTACACCTTTTGTCTTTCTTGTTAGTAATTCTCTAGCAATCCAAATAACAATCTCTGACAATATCTTATCCCTTTCTTGCTGGAACCTCATATTGCTAAACATCAAAACTATCTTTACCATCCTATCTAGGTTCAACATTTTAGTTTCAAAAACTTCCAAGGGTAGATCAAAAATCTTCAGAAAACCTCGGTGGAACCCAAGTCTCACAACTAGGCCTGACTAATGACAGAAATCGGCCTTCAACACAAGTCATATTAGACATAATTTCTTTGTTTTTGTATTTTTTTTTTTTTTTTTAAATCAAGAGAATAGTCTATCAAGGTTTTAAAAAAGAAAACAGTATTTCATGATACACACAAAGCCTAAATAGGTCAACTTCAATTGAAAGATATTTAATAATAAAAAAAGGTGGAAGATAGGGATAAAAATTTTATACAATTAATATATATGATATATCAATAATGAGTTAGGTTCTAGAATAGACCTTTCATTAATGAATTAAGTCATTAACATTAAAAAAAGAGTTAATTTATTGATATGGTTTAATATTTAATATATTAATTTTTCAAAAGTGAGCTTCTTAATATTGAGGAACTATAAAGGTAGTTGACATGACAGCAAAGAGACATTTATATCACCTTCTTATCCTGAGAAGTATAGATGAGAAAGAGGGTGAATTATATGAAATTCATAAGGTTAGTTACCTCATTTTTCTTTAAAGTGATGTGTGTTATATTATCTATTGAATGCACATTGTTTGCAGTAGGGAATTAAAACGCTTTGGTTTCATGGATTTTTTGTGTGTGTTTTTCATTCCTAATTGGGAAGGGATACTTGTCTTAGGACGGTCAAGTTAGGTTTTAAGCCCTTTGTTTTGATTTTAGGGTACCTTTTGATTTTAGGAGACTATTGTGATCAGGGACGGAGCCAAGACTTGAAGTTAGGGTGGTGGCTCTGGCCATTGGCTTTGCTGCCTCTTAGCTGCTGAGGCTTTTTTTTTTTTTTTTTTTTTTTTTTTTTGCATGCGTTTTTTGCTAGGTAAAGACACAATTATTTTGTTTAAAACATTTTAAAGGGCTGGGATTTTAGATCTATAAAACTTTTAATGGTCTTTAAATGAGGAAATGCCAGAGCTACAAATTCTTTTACAAATTGCTAATATGGTGAGTCATTATTGGCAAGTAAATAAGTGATGTAAGTAATGGGCCCAAATGCAAACTAATAAAACTTTGTACCTCAACGGTTTGTAAAAATGTTGTAGATAAGTTTGTGCCTATAACATTACGCTAAAAAGAATCAATGATATTATTAAGAGGGGAAAAATGTAATTTTATTGAACAAAATTGCTAGAATTAGTGTGTGTGTGTGTGTGTATTTTAATAAAAAAAATTTGATAAATGCCTCCATCCTTGATTGTGCTAATGAACTTCATGATAGGCCTTGTTCTTAATAGGGTTGATCATTGTGGTTCTAGGTTTCAAGATACTTGGTGATGGATCTAGAAACTTGATTTAGATTAGTTATGTGATGCCTGGTTGAGGTAAATTCAGATTGAACTTTCGAGGTAAGTGGCTTCTTAATGAAAATTTTTAGAAAAATAATCATATTGAGACGTTCATAATTTGATTTTGGCTTGTTCTTGTTAGTGAGAGGTTTCTTGTCACTGACAAGAGGATCCAAGAAGTATATTTTATCAGGTTTTCCTATTTTGATTTTTAGAAACCCAAAAATAATTAAAGTATAAATGATTTTTTACTCTCACACTCTTTTATCAAGCATAAAGTGGAGGCAAGTGGCCCTAAGTGTTCTCACTAGCAAGAGGATCAAAGAAGTATGTCATTTTTTAGTTTTTTTCTTTTTTTCTTTTTTCTTTGAAGCAAAAGTATTTAACTCTCACTCTCTCCTTTTTGTAGGCTTGGTATTCTCAGTTTGTAAAAACATTGGATTTCTTTCAAGGAGGTTCTATTTGAGTATAGTATTGGTGAGATATATATAAATATATATATATATATATATATATTTTTTTTTTTTGAACCTATGTTTAATATGTGTTAGTTTGGACATAAGTTATTGTGGCACAGAGTTTGTCATGCTTTTGGTAGATCATATGTTAGTTTGGACAATTTGCTTTGTAGAAATGTGGTAGATCATTTTTACAGACTTAGGTAGAAATTTCTTTTGTTAAATTCTTGATGATGGCACGTTTGTGTGAATGAAGATATAGATAAACTTGATATGGTTTGTTTATTTTATTTAAGGTTATATGTAATCTTATTTGTAGGTTTATGAAACTAAGTGTTTATGAAATTGTTGTGTATTATTATATTTGAGTTTATTTGTAATCCCATTTCTATGGATTTTGCTTATTTCTTAAGAGCTTTAAGACTTAAGTCCTATACGTGCGATGATGTTATGGATATTATGTGCCAGTTTGGTTTGGACGTTTTACTGCGTTCAGCGTTTGCATTTTGGGCATGGGACCCACGCTACAGTGAACACAGTAAACGAGTCCTTCTTCCTTCTTTTTTTTTTTTCACGCGTTTCAGAGTGATGTGGCTACTGTTCATGCACTGTTACATGAACAGTAACCGCAAATGTTGACTTTTCTATGATGAACAGTGATTCGTGCACTGTTCACGGACCCACAAATTCCACTTTTCAGCAACTTTTTCATTAAAAATGGGTCCCACGGCATTATTCACACATTTAAAAAATATTTTGCTACAGTGTTTTCAGTTTTAGTTTTCAAATTCAGCAAAAATAAGCTCAATCCAAACAGACCCTATAACTACTATTATTGTGTTACTCAAAATGATTTCTTTATGAACTTATTAGCTACTCTTAATTTGTATTTAGAGTGGTTTTGATTTAGATGAACAGTCTACAACTCCTCATAGATCGCAAGCTTCATCCCATTAAGAAACTAGTTTCTTGGGGTAAATGCAGTGTTTAAAGGATTCTATGGTCTATTACAAAATAGTTTTGAGTAACCACATTTATTTTGGAAGTATTGTACTTCGTTTATAATATTGTCATAGTTTGGGTGCTTGTTTTTTTTTTTGTAGGTAGACAAGTGTTTTGTTAAATTCAAGATGATACTTTAGACATATGTTATGTATTGGTAATATATATATATATGAATTTATAGTTAATGTGTTAGTTTGGACATCTGTTATTGTGGAATATTGATGATCAATAGGTCTATTTGATCTATTACAAGCTTGTGTTAGTTATTGTGGTATTTTTTTAGTAGGTTTTTATAGTATTTTTAATATGAAAAAAAAAAAATAATGAGCAGGTTTTTAGCAACGTTTTTAGAATGTCGCAAGAAAGCCTAAGGACAAACCCTTTAGCAACATTTTTAAAATGTCACTATCACTATAGGATTGATTATTTGCACGCTTTAGGAACGTCACTAAATGTATTTCCTACAAGAAGTATTTTTTGAAAAAATCACGAAAGATTTTTGAACGCCATTAAAAACTTATATATGGCGAAGTTTTTAAAAATGTATATTTTTGAACGCCATTAAAGACTTATATATGGCGAGGTTTTTAAAAAGGTTATACAATGGCCTACAACAACAGTGCTATAGCAACGTTTTTTAATGTCACAAAAAAAAAGTTGCGATAGACCATTTGTGTCTACAACGACACTTTTTTTTGTTTTTTTTTGTTTTTGTTTTTTTTTTTGTTTGTGTGTGTGTGTGTGCTATGTTTTACAAACACTACCTAAACCTAGGTTTTTTGTAGTGCTAGAAGAAGTACCAACCCCATTAAGGCATTAACTGTGGTTACAAGTAAACCATCCGGATTAAGAAGTGCATAAAAGATTCGTAAACTTGTGCTCAGTAGAGTAGTTATATATGGAATGCAATTGTAATTCTTAGTTGATTTCTTCTTCAAAACCTACCAAAATGTCTTACTAAAAAAAAAGAAAAAAAAAAAACCACAACTAATGTTAGATGGAAGTGAATGATTTGGAGGCACTTTGTTGAATTGCCTATTTCTTGAGAAGAAGAGGTAAAAAAATAATAATTTTAAGGCTTGCCAAACACATGCACTCAAGGCAACTACTTGATTAATGCCCAATCTAAACTTGTCAATAACTTCTGTGTTTGGCTATATTTAAAGACTGAGTAGGACAAGGTGGAGATTATGTTCGTGGACTCTGTTGGAGAAACAAAAGATTTAGTTTTGATGACAAGTATATGATATCTTGTAGTTAGATTTGGATACTTCAGAGAGTTTACAATCTTCTTCTTCTTCTTCTATTTATTTTTATTTTTTTTAAAATTTTTTTTTTTGGGAGATAAGACGAATTTACAAGAAATAAAAGCTCTAGAAATGGTGCTTTGATCGGTAGTAAGGGTACAGATTACAATCTTGAAAATCTGATATATATATATATATATATATATATGCATGTAAAATTTTAAGAAATGGATCATACATTGCAAGTTTTTTTTTTTTTTTTTTTTTTTGGATTAGCGCAAACTAATTTCAATAGACCACACATAAATCATTATGTATCTCAAAAGTAAGGTAATGGAAAAATACTAATTCAATAATTGAACCAATATTTTAACAAATTCCTAGTTAAATTATGGCCATGCTTTAAGGTTGTGCAAGTTTGATGTAAGCTAGTTCAAAATAGCAATATACTTTTGCTGGGAGAGGGGTATAGATCTATAAGTTGCACATCGTAGAGGAGAAGAAAAACCTATTCTGTAATTTTCAGCCTTGTTTCTTCCTCTTTCTCTTCCATACACCTGTCTACATACCCAAATTAGAGAGCTCTTTGACCAACCCTTTGTTTTCTACTCCTAGCTAGAGAGGAAGTATTTATGAAACTTCATTCGAGGTGCTAGGTTCTCACTGAATTCAGTGAATTGTTTTATAGTTTTATTGATCATCTAATCATATGACTTGATGTTCTCATCTTGCAATCCCCTAAAGGAAAAGCCCGTAATGTGGTTTTGTATTATTGGTTTTACAGATCCAAATATAATAAAAAAATTTCAAGTTGACCGGGATGCAATAAAATTTGTTCATTTTTTTGATAGGTAACAATAAAATTTGTTCTTGCCGGTGCCAACATAATGTGTCCTGGTCTCTACATCTCTTGGTGGTGCTTTGGATGATTCACAATATGCATAAAGCAGCATTTGAAAAAAAACCATTCATGCAAAGACCATTATAATCATAACTTATTTATTTCTTTAATTGACTATATTTTTTTCATTGTATACAAGATTTAATGTATAAAACCACTAACAAACAGAATTCCTAGACTTGGCAGCCATTGGTTACCGTTAATAAAATTTTCAACAGTAAAGTATTTAAATTCTTTAGAATTTTTGGCAATATGATACCCAGACCATTTAAGCCTTCCTGTTATATTGGCTCTTGGGCCACGATTAGCATACTCCAAAAAATGCAACATGTATAAGCTTTTCTTATCACCTTTTGGAAGCCATTCTTCAGGGTCAATCAATTTGTCAAGGAAACATTCCATGACAATAGTTTGTGAATAACTGAACCACAGCCTACCTAGAAATGATTTGATTTGTGGGCAAGGTTGAAGGTCTTTGTCAGCCCTAATGGAGCAATTGTGTAGCACTATTCCGGCATCTTCCCCTTTTCCACGACCTTGGGCTGTGATTACATTCTTGGCATCTTCTGTATACTTCCTTGCGTAAATGTTATTGCAATCCTTCATTGCAAAAATTTAAGCTTAGGAATACAACTTGTCTGTTGTAATATTTAGAATTTATTGCAACGAGATCTTTGTGTTGCATAAACCTATTGTCTCGGAGTTCATTACTACGACTCGCAACAACTTTTTCGTCATTGCAATAACACCTTATTGCAACGAATTTGTAGCTAATGCAATGATTATTCCCGTTATAACAAGCTCTTTTTTCTTTTTCTTTTTTCTTTTTTTTTTTTTTTTCTTTCTGGTAGTGTCTTATGCTGTCTATTTTATTCGAATATGGATTGGATGGGCCACAGAAACAAATTTTGGACCTCTCTTTTTCAACCAGTGGGGAAAAAAACACTTACTCTCACAATCCTAAGCTTAGGTTATAAATAGAGTGATCCTTCTTTGTGATTACAAATTCGTTGCAATAAGGTGTTATTGCAAAGACAAAAAAGTTATTGCAAGCCATTGTAATAAACTCCAAAGCAATGCATCAAAGTACTTCATCAAATTGATATGTCCAAAAACACAAATATATATACATAACATGTTGAGTTTACAATCAAACACATAGTTTCAAAAGTAAATATACACAAATATATACACAAATTGTAAGAAAAGTTCCTTCCAGAAAGTGATATCTATGCATGCTTCACAACCATTTCATTGGCCTCCACCCTATAAAATTGAAAAAAAAGAAAAAAAGAAAAAAAAAAAAAAAGGAAATACGTATAAAGAAAGACCAAAATTAACATTAGTAAAAGTAATAAAAAAAAATGACATGTCAATTAAAGCAATAACAAAGAATATGGTTTTAAATAGAATAGAATAGAGGAAAAGAATACAGGTGACCACCCTCATTAATCCATTGAGAATTCATAGCCGACCGTAAAATTTTTAGACTAAGATTTTGTTGTTATGTGAGTATATATAACACAATATTAATATCATTTAAATTGTCAAAAAAAGGTTTTAACTAGATTAATTAATATTTTGCATAAAGTTACAACAAATATATTGGTTTTGGGCATGCCGTATAAGAAGAATTTTGGTGTTTATTCAGATTTTTGGTAAATCAGCCTTAGATAAATTAATGAAAGCAATTCTATCACAAAAAAAGAAGTGATTTAAACAAAAAGGCACCGTTTTAATTATCTTAATTAATAAATAAATAAAAATTTATTTGATGTGAAACCCGACTTATCATAGGCCTTCCTAACTTGGGCATGCCGTATAAGAAGAATTTTAGATTTATTCAAATTTTTTGGTAAATCAGACGTAGATAAAGTAATGAAAGCAATTCTATCCCAAAAAAGAAGTGATTTAAACAAAAATGCATCGTTTTAATTATCTTCGGTGTATTTTCATGGTATGGTTTTAGACTAAAGAGAAAATTTTTATTTTCGCCCTTGTAAATTAGGGGTGTGATAAATTAAACCTCTATAATTTCAAAAATAATAAATTACACTTTATTATTACAAATAATAACAAACCAAAACTTATAGTTTTCAAAAATAACAAATTTGTTGATTTTCAGTACTGTTGACTCATTTCATGACATACGTGTAAGTTTAGAAGAGAACTCTCTCATGAGAATATGCTTCTAATTTGTAACCATACATCAGAACAAAAGCTTCAACCATAGAGACATCAACAAATCTTCAAGGAGTTTTGAAATGATCGAGAGATCAATTTAAAAATGATGTATTGACTTACGACAATAAGGGTACGTTTGGTACACTAAATGTGGATTACAACAGGAATAGTAATCTTTATTACCAGGAATAAAAGGTGTTGTAATGGAATAACTAAACTTATTCATTAGTTTGGTTGTGAGTTGTAACATTAGAATAAAACTTATGATCTATTTTAGGAAATATCTCATTCATACAAATATATTTCCTAGAAAATAATATATTTTAAATTTTAGAAAGATGAGTTATTTTTTTATGATTTTTTATTTTCATAATTGTTAGATGGATATGGAAAGTTTATTTATTTGGAAATATATTTATGTTAGACATTATTACGTCTATTAACGAATAGCTATTACAACCCTTTTAGAGATGAATAGTTATTCCTCATTTTAAAGAATAGTTATTCATAAGCAATGACTATTCCCTGTAATAAAAACATAACCAAACCATTGAATAGCTAAACCATAGGAATAACTATTACATTACAGTGTCTATTACAATCTACCAAACATGCCCTAAGTAATTTAGAACGTGGAAGGCAAGATTTTGTAGTTGTTAGCAAGTGTGTAGAGCCTAGGTACTTAGTCTGAGTACATGTATGAAAGGTCGTGTGAGTATACTCATATGTACCACAACAACGTTCTATAGTGGACTTACTGATTTGGGCTTAGCCTCAAATTATTTTTACCATTTAAAGTTTTTACTCCATGAACAAATATTGTGTGGGTGTACTAGTTCTCCAATGTTTTGCTTGTGTTTATCCATGTTTTATATTATGCTTGAAGATTAGCTAATAAAAACCCAGTTCAAGTCATTAATAAATTATTAAAATAGGCCGTAGTTAAGCTGATTAGGAGCTTGAAACACATTTCTCAAAATTAAACTGTGGGGACCAGTTAATTAGGAAGTAGAGACAATGTGAGATAAGGTCCAATAATCGTCCGAGGACAAAAACCTTCTCGGCAACTTTTGTCCGAGGTGAATCTGAGTGCCTTATCATCACAGACTTACTTCAGAGTTATATCACAACTAAAGGTAGGACATTGGACCAGGGATAAGAATAAAAAGGTAGACAAATATCTTTAAAAGCTGCTACCTCCGCATTAATTACCTTTCAACCAACTCTCTGACCGCATTAATGTGGAAGTGATGCCTGAACAGTGATCAAGCAGCCTTACAGCTACTGGTTGATGGTTCTAAGAGGTGTTGGATGGGACAGGAAGGAATCCTCGAATCTAACCTATACGTGTGTGGTAAGGATGACACCAAAATTGCAGTATATAACATGAAAAATGCACTGAGAGGAGGGATTGAAACTCTTGTGTAATTTTATTTTGAAGAAAACCATATGAAACAAGTTACTTAATTCGTTCCGAGGATAAAATCTCTAATCTTATTTGTGTCAAACCTTTTTAAATTGTTAAGTCTAATCGTTTTTCTTCTGGGATAAATCTAATTCTTCTATCCACGCTCTATAAATTCATTGTTTGGGCCGCAAGGGTTTGAGCCCAATCCGGTTTTGGGATCAATCCAAAATCCAGTCCCTACAATTGGTGCTGTCTGTGGGAAGAGCTTGATCTAGGCCAAAGGAAATTCGGTTACAACGTTCACGATGGAGGAAGCAGGTCCACACCAAGTAGCAGCAGGACCGCACCAGATAAACGCTGATCAACACCAAGTAGAGTCAAGGGGTTCCCAACGTGGCAATCCGCACCGGAGCCTCGAGGGGAGAGAGGGCCGTAAGGGAAGTGTGCGTTCAACTCATACCAACAAAAATCAGTCTCGAAGGAAGAGTCATGTTTCCCACGCAAAGAATGACAGAGACATGTAACGCGAAATTGATGAGTTGAAAAGAGAGTTGCATCATGCTCGGCGAAAATGTTCCCCGCCTAGCTCCGAACCGTCCTCCAAGGAGACAGATGGTGCTAGTTATAGACGGAGATCCAAAACTCCGCCTAGCAGGACTTTTTCCTATGAAGAGGAGCACCACCACCGATGTAGGTACAAAAGTCCGCCTTGTAGAGGCTTGGGGAACAACGTCATGAACAAAGCGTTAAGCCAAGTCTCTAAATCACCCTTCACAAGGAATATAGAGGCTGCAAGTCTTCCTTGGCGATTTCATCAGCCTACATTCAACATATATAATGGTCGGACAGACCCGGTTGAACATGTTAGCCATTTCAGCTAAGGGATGGCTATCTACTTTAGAGATGAGGCCTTGATGTATAAGGTCTTTCCATCAAGCTTGGGTCCGGTGGCGATGAGATGGTTCAACGGTTTAAGGGCTAACTCTATCGATTCCTTTAGAAAACTCACTCGGGCTTTTGGTGCTTGCTTTATTACTTGCAGCAGGATTCCTCGGCCTTTGGGATCCTTGTTGTCTATGTCCATGCGAGAGGGTGAGACTGTTAAAACTTATTCAGATAGATATTGGGAAATGTTTAATGAGATAGAGGGAGAGCATAACGATGTGGCTATAAGTACTTTCAAGGCCGGTCTTCCAGCCGAGCATGATTTGAGGAAATCTCTAACTGGTAAACCTGTTACTAGTGTACACCAATTGATGGATTGGATTGACAAGTACAAAAAAGTAGAAGAAGATCAACTGCAGGGAAAAGGAAAGGCTAAGGTAATCCCTCAGGAAATGAGGGATTTTAGGTCAGATCGGTACAACAATAACCGACCTCGGAAAGACTTTGTTGGGCAGTCAGGTTCTGCCAACACCCAAGCGATTAATGTTGTGTTTCGGGAGCCGATGCAACAGGTACTAGAGAAGATCAAGAATGAACCATTTTTTAAATGGCCCAACAAGATGGCAGGAGAGCCTACGAGACTCAACCAAAATCTTTATTGTCACTATCATCAAGATCATGGACACACAACTGAGGATTGCAGGAATTTATGGGACCATCTGGAACAACTAGTCCGAGAAGGGAAGTTGAAGCAACTCTTGCACCACTCCAGTGGTCGGGTAAGCTGAGCAGGCTCGAAGATGCGGGGAGATGCTTCTTCGAGACTCCCCCTTGGCACAATAAACGTTATTTTTGCTGCCCCAGGAAAGATTGGATCTTGTCCTTCCAGGGTACTGTCGGTATCCCGATCTCCAGCCGAGGAGTATAACTCAATGTCTGAAAGAGCCAGGATGGACATCCCGTTGGTTTTGGGCTTCTCAGATGAAGTCAAGGTTGGAACCATTCAGCCATATGATGATGCTCTGGTGGTCACACTGAGAATTGGCGGGTACGATGTGAGAAGAGTAATGGTTAACTAGGGCAGTGCTGCTGATATAATGTACCCTGACTTGTACAAGGGGCTAGGTTTGAAGCCTGAGCACTTGGCAGCCTACAGTTCCCCTTTGGTGAGTTTTGAGGGAAGAATGGTCGTCCCAAAAGGTTAGATAAGATTACTTGTGCAAACCGATACGGATGTGGTGGAGGTGGACTTCATCGTTATAGATGTTTTTTCTCCATACGCGGCTATTATGGGTAGACCTTCCCTTCATACCTTGGGAGCAGTTTCCTCTACTCTACACTAGAAGGTAAAGTACCCTTCTAGAGGCCAAGTTTTGGAGATAGTAGGAAGTCAGGCTGCAGCCCGGCAATGCCTAGTAGTGGCTATCCAACATCGGCCAGAGGCGGAGACCTTGGCTACCACCGATAATGGTTTATAGCAATTAAAAGCCCCAATATTACCCTTAAATGGACCGGCCAATGAGGCAAAATGCGAAGATCTAGAGAGAGTAATTGTTTCTGATGATCCGGAGAAATTCTTCCAGATTGGGGCTAAACTGCCTTCGCGAGAGAAGAAGCAATTGGTGGAATTCCTCAGAGAAAATGTCGATGTGTTCACATGGAGCCCATATGAAGCCCCGGGTATAGATCCGAGTTTCATCTGTCATTAACTCAATGTGAATCCTTCCATTATTCCGAAGAGACAGCCACCTCGACGCCCATCAAAAGAGCACGCCGAAGCTGTCAGAAGTGAGATGGCCAAGCTCAAGCAGGCCGGGGCTATCAAGGAAGTCTTTTACCCTCAATGGTTAGCCAACACAATGGTGATGAAAAAGAAGGCTGGGAAGTGGCGGGTGTACGTGGACTTCACGGACCTCAATAAGGCTTGTCCCAAGGATCCTTTTCCTATGCTGAGGATTGACCAGTTGGTGGATGTAACAGTTGGTCATCATCGGATGAGTTTTTTGGATGCCTTCCAAGGATATCACCAAATACCGTTAGCATTGGACGATCAAGAGAAGACAGCTTTTGTCACCCCCATTGGAAACTATTATTATAAAGTGATGTCCTTTGGTTTGAAAAATGCAGGGTCTACCTATCAACGGATGATGACTAAAATGTTCGAACCACAACTGGGCAGAAACATTGAAGTCTATATCGATGATATGGTTGTGAAGAGCAAAGTGGTTTCCGAGCATGTGGAAGATCTTACGTTTATTTTTGGAATTCTATGAAAGTATAAGCTACGTCTGAACGCCTCAAAGTGTTCCTTTGGTGTAGGCTCCGAAAAGTTCTTAGGGTACATGGTGACTCACAGGGGAATTAAGGTGAACCCAGACCAGATTAAGGCCATTAACAATTTACAAGCACCTCGGAATCCGAAAGAGGTGCAGAAACTGACAGGAATGACTGTCGCCTTGAACCGCTTTATCTCCCGGTCAGCTGATAGGTGCAGACCCTTCTTCCGTTTACTGCATAAATGGAAAGGATTTGAGTAGACCAAGGAATGCGCTGTAGCATTTCAGCAGCTAAAAGAGTACCTATCTCGGCCGCCTATCATGTCCAGCCCTGAGGTGGACGAAGTCCTGTTTGCTTACCTGGCAGTTGCCTCTCATGTAGTTAGTTTTGTCTTAATATAAGAGGACGGTGGCGTTCAAAGACCAGTTTATTACGTAAGTAAATCACTTCATGAAGCCGATGTGCGATACTTATCACTGGAAAAGGCCATCTTGGCAGTGGTCCATGCAACACGTAAACTCCCACATTATTTTTAGGCACACACCGTAGTAGTTCTAACTCAGCTACCGCTCAAGTCTATACTTAGAAGTGCAGATTATAAGGGGAGGATTGCTAAGTAGGGCACGATCCTAGGGGCTTTCGACATTAAGTACATGCCTCGCACCTCCGTGAAAGGTTAGATCCTTGCCGATCTAGTAGCCAAGTTCCCTGAACTCCCAAAAGAAGCTGAGACGAAGCAACATGACATGGATGAAAAGTCGGTTGGCCTAATCTCTACACAAGACACCTCATCCTGGAAAGTATATGTGGACGGAGCAGCAAACCAATGGGGAGCAGGAGTGGGGCTAGTTCTACTATCCCCCGAAAAGATCATCATTGAGAAATCCTTAAGGCTGAGATTCTTAGCTACGAACAACGAAGCGAAATATGAAGCTTTGTTGATGGGAATGAATATAGTCCAAAAAATGGGTGGAAAGGCAGTGGAAGTATTCTCGGATTCAAGATTGATAGTCGGCCAGGTGAAGGGGGAACTGGAAACCCCGAGATGTAAGAATGCAGGAATATTTGAGTCAAGTTAGGCGTGTGCAAACGAAATTTGAATCTTTTGACTTGTCACATATTCCCAGAGGTGAATATACCCACGCAGATTCCTTGGCAACTCTTGCCACCTCTTCAGCACAAAATTTGCCCTGGGTGATAATCGTTGAGGATTTGTGCACCCTTACCCCAGCAGGGAAGGACGTGCTTCAGGTTTATTAAGTCAACCCAGTGCTGAGCTGGATGGACCCCATACTGAAATTCCTTGAAAGCGACACCTTGCTTGAAGAGAAAATAGAAGCCAAGAAAATACGGAGGAAAGCTCCTCGGTTTTGGTTATCCGAGGACAAAAAGTTGTACAAACGCTCTTTTTCTGGGCCGTATCTGCTTTGTATACATCCCGAGACGTTAGAGTCACTTCTAGAGGAATTACATGAAGGAATTTGTGGAAGTCACATGGGGGGAAGGTCCCTATCTCACCGGGCCATTACTCAAGGATACTAGTGGCCAAATATGTAGAAGGAAGCGCAGGAGTATATTAGAAAATGTGACCAATGTCAAAGATTCGCTCCAAACATCCACCATCCTGGAAGAATTCTTAATCCCCTTTCCAGCCCTTGGCCTTTTGTTCAGTGGGGTTTAGATATTGTAGGTCCTTTTCCTAAAGCATTAGGAAACAAAAAGTATTTGCTGGTCGGCACGGATTATTTCACTAAGTGGGTCGAAGCTGAGCCTTTGGCTAACATCAGAGACGTAGATGTTAAGAGGTTTATCTGGAAGAATATCGTAACGCAGTTCAGAACTCCACATACCCTTATCTCGGATAATGGCCTTCAATTTGATAGTAAAGCCTTCAGGCAATACTGTTCTGACTTAGGGATAAAGAATAGATATTCTACTCCGGCCTATCCTCAAGGGAATGGGCAAGCTGAGGCTGTCAAAAAAGTTATAGTTAATATACTTAAAAAGAGATTGGATGATGAAAAAGGAAAATGGATGGAAGAATTGCCACATGTCCTTTAGACGTATCGAACAACGCCTCGACGGTCAACAGGAGAGACTCCTTTCTCAATGACATATGGAGTCGAGGCCGTCATCCCTCTGGAAACTGGTTTCCCAACATTAAGGACTAGTGCATTTACCTTGGACGGTAACGATGGACTGTTAGAAAAATGTTTGGACTTGATCGAAGAGTGAAAGGAGAATGCAATGGTCCAGTTGGCTTACTACCAGCATAAACTTAAGCAAGGCTATGATACCAATGTAAAGCTGAGGCCGTTAGCTGTAGGAGATTTGGTGCTGAGGAAAGTTCTAGGAACCACCAATAATCCAGCTTGGGGAAAATTGGGGCCTAATTGGGAAGGACCATATCGAATTACTTCAATAGCAGGAATAAGAGCCTACTATCTGGAAGACTTAGATGAAAAAGTTGTACTCCATCCTTGGAATGTAAACAATCTCAATAGATATTATTATTAATAAAAGTAGTCCTGTTTGGGTTTATTTTAATTTATGCCAATCATACATCATGTGTTTTCACATCTATTGAAGTATTAAACAGAAACTAAGTTATGTCAGGTTCCTCGGACCACAAGTTTAGTGGAAATTAATACCCTATGACATCTATTGAAATATTAAATAAAAATTAAGTTATGTCAGATTACTCGAACCACAAGCTTAGTGGAAATTAATACCCTATGACATTCATTGAAGTATTAAACAGAAACTAAGTTATGTCAGGTTCCTCGGACGACAAGTTTAGTGGAAATTAATACCTTACGACATCTATTGAAGTATTAAACAGAAACTAAGTTATGTCAGGTTCCTCGGACGACAAGCTTAGTGGAAATTAATACCTTATGACATCTATTGAAGTATTAAACAGAAACTAAGTTATGTCAGGTTCCTCGGACCACAAGCATAGTGGAAATTAATACCCTATGACATCTATTGAAGTATTAAACAGAAACTAAGTTATATCAGGTTCCTCG
>JAOXJQ010123171.1:0-17472 GCA_025762765.1 Quercus bicolor | reverse complement strand
CTACTTCAACGTTTTTTAAATATTATGAATACAATGAATATTTAGTGGAAGTCATGAAATAAATGAAATTGAAAAATAAAAAAAAAAAAGCCATAGCAAAAATACATGGTATTGGGACTTATGTGCAAATTAAAAACTGTTGGGGGGAGTTTTAGCTTAAAATTGTGATCTATGTGTCATCTTTTGGGATAGTAATGATATTTTATGTCCTATTATGGATATAATTTTTATTTATTTTTAATTAAAAAAATTAGTAGCATTCCCGTGCTATGTTCTTTTGTAATACTTATTAAACTAAACGTAAAAAATCATATTATGATTATTGTAATATATTATTTCATAATATCTTTATTTATCTCATTTTTAATATTACTTCATAATATTACATGTTTCATCTTATATCAGAGTTAATTTAGCTTTCAATAATTGAAATTAGAGAGATGTTTAAATTTGAACGTGTTAACATTTGATTTAAAACTATCCCGTGCATCGCACGGGTTTGCGACTAGTTATAACAATAAACTTAGACAGCACTACAACATCAATTTTTTTCAAGTATGAATCGATAATTGGAAAAATCTACATGAAAGTACATTAGCCAGAACCATTTACATCAAAGGGGAAAAGTAACCCACATGTTCAGTTTGGTTCCTAGGGAAAAAGTTTAAAGGAAAATCAATATCTCAAGAACTAAAATTCCTTTTAATTGAGCCAACTATATATCTGAACATAATACCAAACAAGAGAATTCCTTTCCCTTCCTAAAGCTTTCCGTATCAGCCTCTTATACAAAAGAGAATTATTTTTTCTCGTTATACTGTCTAGCTATGTCCAAGGGAAGTAACAGTATAAAAAAAACAACCCAATCCAAGACCAACACTAAGGGTGTGTTTGTTTGGAGACGAAATAAGGTGGATGAAAAACTTTGGAGAGAAAATAGGAATGAAACTTTTTGAAGTGTGTTTGGTTGGGTGGAGAGAAAGGAAAATAATTGTTAGGGCTCGGGTGTTTTTTTTCCAGACCCACCAAAAAGTTCTCTCTCCAAAATAGAGAGAAAACTAAAGAGAAAAAATAAGGTTGCTTAATGGACGAAAATGTCCATGTGCACTTGCATATTGCCTCTGCCAATTTTTTTTTTCTTTCTTTTCCTTTCTTGGGCATGTTGCCTTTGCCACTTTTTTTTTTTTTTTTTCCCTAGGCACGTTGCCTCTCCTAATTTTTTTCTTTCTTTCTTTTTTTTATCTTTTCCTTTCGTGGACGTTGCCCCCCTTTTTTTTTAATTAGACATTTTTTTTGGGACATGATTTTTATTTTTTAATAAACTGGGTTATTGTTTTTTTTTTTTTTGTCACTTTTTGGTTTTATTTGGCCATAACTTTTTAACTAGGGTATATGAGTAAATTTATACAAACTCACTTTTTTCATCCTTCGCCTTTTCCACTCCCAAGCCCAACCAAACAAAAAGAAGAGAAATTAAAATCTTTTATATTCTCCCACTTTTCCATCTTTCCACCATTTTCTGTTCTCTCACTTTTTCACCCTTCCAACTAAACGAACCCTAAAATGCACCAAAAATTTCAATAAAAATTTTGATGTCACATAAATTTGACACAAATTTTCAAGGAATTTTTCAGTCACTCTTTTTCTTTTGTGATTCGAAAAATTTAGGAACAAACTCTTGGCACATATTTTGCCATAACTTACTTGAGTGTCAATTGGTGATTGAATTATCACATGCCAAAGTAAGTTGTGCAATGTGTGTGCCAAAAATGTATATGCCTAGTAGACATCTCAATGAACAGAATACCACAAACAAATTATCAATTACTGGAATTATACAACAATATCACCCAATCCCAAAATATTTCACTAAACAAGCTACAATGTGTCGAAAAGGAGCTTGTGAGACTTGGATTGAGAGACCAATGAGATTCTAGGGCTGAAAGGGAGATTGTACTGTCGAGGGTAAATTTGGGTTTTTAGAAAAATTGTCAGGGTAAAATATCCCAAAAGCCTGAACTTGTCTCGAGCTCAAAGTTGTAAAAGATTTTTGTTAGGGGTTAAGAGATATAAATTATATAAAATCTATATCAAAAATTGATTGGTGTCTTAGTCTGATGATAAATAGCTATCATCATGAGTGAATGCCATAGGTTAAAACTCTGTAAAAAAATTATATAAAATCTAAAATAAAAAAGAACTTGAATATATCGACATCACAAAATGTGATATTTTCTAGTTGTTTTAGGGTTCGAAGGAAGATTGTTCACATCAACATGATCACGTTTAGAAGATGAATCTTGCAGCTTATGTGGTTTCCTTATTGCAAATATGTTCATAGTACTAGCAAAAGAAAAAAAAAAAGATAGACTATAAGTTTATTTGTCATATTTTTTCTAATACAATAAACATATTAATATTAATTATTATTATTATTAAGTAAACTATAATTATTATGGCTTACAATTCTTTAATTTATTTATCATTCTTTTATTGAATTCACAGGACATTTTGAGCCTATGTATTTATAATTATTTAATTGTTTATTAGTTTACAATTTTTTAATTTATTAGTTTTTTTTTTGCTAATATTAATTTATTAATTTACAATTGTTTAAATTTTTTTTTTTTTTGTGTGTGTGTTTTAATGCTTCTACGGGACTGACTCACCCACTCAAAAGTGCAAAAAGAAAAAAACTTAGGGACTGTTTGATATACTAATTTAAACACATATTTTTAGTTTTTAAACAATATTACACGTATTTTCACTCATTTTTTTACCTACACTTATTTCCAAAAAAACTGAAAACTGTTGTTTAAACACACGTACTAAAAGGGCTCTTAAAAACTCAAAAGCATTGTAATTTATAGTGGGTTCAGTTAACTCAATTGGTAAATTTTTTTATATTTGAATAAGAGATTTCGGTTTCAATCTTCACTTACACAAAAAACTGATTGGTGTAAAAACAAAATTCTTTTAAAATGTTATATAATTTTTTTTTTTTTTCCATGAGTTGATTATTTAGATTTTAGAGTCCTACTTTAATTAGGACTAGGAATCCTTGACAAAGGGGTTTTCAGTTTTTTCTTATTTTAAACACGTGTAGCCAAAAAAAAAAAAAAAACTGGTTCTTTACATACACGGCTTCGTTAGTCTAGACTTTTCAATGGTTAGTTTTTTTTCTACTTTTATGAGAGACAAGCGAAGTATTCTTCTTGGCTTTCTCATCAATCCACAACTCTACGTTCTCTTTCACTTCTCCAAGCAAGCAAAACCCGAACTAGGAGAGATCAATGGGGAGCAGCAGCGACAGTTTGAAGACATGGGTGTCTGATCAGTTGATGTCGATGCTGGGATATTCACAGCCCACGTTGGTTCAATACGTTATTGCACTGGCTAAGCAAGCAACTTCAACTGGTGATTTGGTGAACAAGCTTTCAGTGGAATGTGGATCATTGTCTTCATCATCTGACACTCTTCATGGTTTTGCTGAAGAAATCTTCACTAGGGTGTCCCGTAAAGATAGTGGTGCAACCCTTTATCATAAACGAGAGATGGAGGCTGCAATGCTGGCAAGAAAGCAGAGGACTTATGCAGTACTTTTGGATGATGCTGATGAAGAAGATGAAAAAATACGGGTTAAAAGGCGAACAATAACCGGAGATGAAGAAGGTGATGATGATGGTTCAGAGTCAGAAGAGGAGAGACTAATGCGTGACCAAAAAGAGAGGGAGCAACTAGAGCAAAATATAAGAAACCGGGATGTAATAGGGGCGCGAAAGTTGATGGAGCCTGTTAATACTTTGGAGCAAGATGACATTACGGCTTTAAGAAGAGTATCAAGGCAAGAGTACTTGAAGAAAAGGGAGGAAAAGAAAGTAGAGGAATTAAGAGATGATATTGAAGATGAGGAGTATTTATTTGATGGGGTGAAGCTTACTGAAGCTGAATATGGTGAGTTAAGGCACAAGAAGGAATTGTATGAGATTGTGAAGAAGAAGAAGAAGAAGAAGAAGAAGCAATCAGTGGAGGTTGATGATACAAGTGAGTACAAAATTCCTGAAGCCTATGATCAAGAAGGGAGTGTTAATCAGGAAAAGAGATTTGATGTGGCTTTGAAACGTTGCAGAGACCAAGAATGTGTTGGGGGTAAAATGAATCCTTTTGCAGAACAAGAGGCTTGGGAGGATTATCAAATTGGAAAGGCAATGCTGAAATATGGTTCAAAGAATAAATGGCAAATATCTGATGATGACTATCAGTTTGTGTTTGAGGATCAGATTGATTTTATCAAAACTTCAGTTGTGGATGGTTACAATACTGACAATGAGGAGGTGTCCAAGTTGCTTGAGAAGTCTAAGGCAAAATCAGCTTTGGAGAGGCTTCAAGAGGAGAGAAAATCTTTACCTATCTATTCATATCGCGATGAACTGCTTCAAGCCATTCAAGATTATCAAGTTATTGTTATTGTTGGTGAAACTGGTTCTGGGAAGACTACACAGATACCCCAATATCTTCATGAAGCTGGATACACAAAGCGCGGACAGATTGGATGCACACAGCCACGACGAGTTGCTGCTATGAGTGTTGCTGCTCGAGTTTCTCATGAAATGGGTGTCAAACTTGGCCATGAGGTAGGTTATTCTATCCGCTTTGAAGATTGCACTTCAGAAAAGACTGTTCTGAAATATATGACAGATGGGATGTTGTTGCGAGAGTTTCTGGCTGAACCAGATTTGGAAAGCTATAGTGTGTTAATGATGGATGAGGCCCATGAAAGGACTCTCTCAACTGATATTCTATTTGGATTAGTGAGGGATGTTGCTCGATCCCGCCCCGATCTTAAGTTACTAATCTCAAGTGCAACACTTGATGCAGAGAAATTTAGTTATTTTTTTGATTCTGCTCCAATCTTTAGCTTTCCAGGTAGGCGCTATCCTATTGAAATAAACTACACGAAAGCTCCGGAAGCTGATTACTTGGATGCAGCTATATTTACTGTCCTTCATATTCATGTGAAGGAAGAACCTGGAGATATATTGGTTTTCTTGACTGGTCAAGAAGAGATTGAAACAGTGGAAGAAAATTTAAAGCACAGGACAAAGGGACTAGGGACTAAGATTGCTGAACTGATTATCTGCCCAATATATGCAAACCTAACAATTGAGCTCCAATCAAAAATATTTGAACCCACTCCTGAAGGAGCAAGGAAAGTTGTTCTTGCTACAAATATAGCTGAAACCTCCTTGACTATTGATGGGATCAAGTATGTAATTGATCCAGGCTTTTGTAAAATGAAATCTTATAATCCAAGGACTGGAATGGAGTCATTGCTAGTGGCTCCAATATCAAAAGCATCAGCTAATCAGAGGAAAGAGGCGAGCTAACTACGTTAGGTAGACGGATGGCAGAGTTCCCTCTTGATCCCATGCTATCCAAAGCAATAGTTGCTTCTGACAAATACAAGTGCTCAGATGAAATGATTTCCATTGCTGCTATGCTTTCGGTTGGTAATTCAATCTTTTATCGTCCAAAAGAAAAACAAGTCCATGCTGACAATGCACGAATGAATTTTCATTCTGGAAATGTGGGGGATCACATTGCATTGCTAAATGTCTACAATTCATGGAAGGAGACAGGTTACTCGACACAATGGTGCTATGAAAATTATGTACAAGTTAGGAGTATGAAACGTGCTAGGGACATACGTGATCAACTTGAGGGGCTCTTGGAAAGGGTTGGAATTGAACTGACCTCAAATGCCAATGATTTAGAGTCTATAAAAAAGGCTATAGCATCAGGTTTTTTTCCACACTCTGCAAGGCTACAAACAAATGGGTCTCACCGGACAGTCAAACCTCCACAGGCTGCTCACATACACCCAAGCTCAGGGCTAGCACAAGTACTTCCAAGATGGGTTCTATACCATGAATTGGTGCTCACAACCAAGGCATATATGCGACAGGTAACAGAACTAAAGCGGGAGTGGTTGGTAGACATAGCCCCGCACTGGTACCAGCTTAAGGATGCTGAAGATTCGGGTACAAAGAAAAAGTCTCGTGGAGAAATGAAGCGATTGCAGGACTGAAAACTGGTCACAAGTTCCAGGAAAGCAGATTGGCATGCAATAACTTGGTGGTTTTTCTCGCTTATTTTGTTTGATTGGATGATGCTTCTTTTTTGGATTTTTTAGATTTGTGCACTTTTGCTTAATGTTTTTGTTTCCATTAGTACAAGACCTGTATACCATAGGAGCAGATTGTTTGTTTCTTATATTCCTTTAAGCTTTTAACCTATAAAGACAAAAAACAAAAAATTCTCGTCTTCAAATACCATAACTCCAGGGTTTCTATGAGGTGTATGTACTATGCTTGTTTATTCTTGATTGGATTAAATGCTGAAATGATATTAGGAAATAGATTTCAATCATCATCATGTTAGGTCATTGAATTGTTGGCTATTTTATAAGCAATTGTTAAATTAGAATGAGATTTTCAATGATATGCCAGAAATCAATTTTGGTTGAATGATTATGCAAAAACATTTTTGTTGAATTACAAAAATAACCTGGACTCTAGGAATTAAATAAAATACGAATTTATATAATTTACTAATAATACCTAAAATAAAATACATTTGACTTCGAAATTTAAATAAAACTGGAACTAAATAAATATTTCTTTACCTTTCCTTAATCAGTTGCTTGCACTATTTTTGATTGTGCAGCTCCTGATTTTTCAAATTTGGTTCATCAGCCCACAAGCCCTTTAATTGGCTGCTTGTATACTCTTTTTTTGGTGGTATGAATGAGCTATTGGTTTTTTATTTTTTATTTTTAAGTGTGAGAATTAATGAATGTGTGTATAGATGTCAGAATAATTGAAAGGTTTGCAAGTATAGCTAATTGTTATTAAGAAAAGCAATAGATTGCTCGGGATTTAACCATAAACATAGGCCAGTGGATGCTACAACTAATGCTGCACATGCAGAAGATGTATTGGTTTTTCTATTATTACCTTTGAAGTCCATTTTCCTGGATTGCAGGAATTGGCATTTGATTTAGTGACCCTTTAAGCTCTGTTTGTTGGGTCTTTTCAAAGGAAGCTTCAGCTTCTAAAAAGCGGAAGCTGCCTGCATCTTTTTTTTTTTTTTTTTTTTTTAAATCAAAGATTATTTATTTCACCAAATTTGTGGAGTGGCTTTTGAGAAATGCTGCTCAAACCAGCTTAGCTTGTCATAGTTTTAAAACCTGCAGCCCTTGATTGGGTGATTAAGCCTTTTGTTATGATCTGTAAATAGTGCAGCTCATGTATGTTATAGGCAGATCCAAACAAAGGCCCCTACATACTTGTTTTATAATTAATTGTAAACTTTACCTAGACTGTGGATTGAATGGTTGAACTTGGATCCATTGTTATACATGATAAGGGTTTGCTTATAAATAGAAAGTTGGATGACGTTGTCAATGATTCTTGATGTTAACATTTCTTGGTCTTCTATGTGTCTTGGTTCTTTCTGTCACGTTGCTTGCACTTTTTTGGATTCTGCAGATCCTGATTTTGAAAATGTGGTTCATAAGCCACGCAAGCCCTTTAATTGGCTGGTTGTGTAATCACTTTTGGTGGTGCTGGAGATTCAACTAGTTGAGCTGTATATTTTTTTATGTTGAATTTGTATATATGGATATGGAAGTTCATTTACACTACTAGTAGTTTTAGAGTGGCATCTGGATACTTTTTTTTGTGGGACTTACTGTAAAGTTCTCCTAGACAGTGGAATGCATGGTTAAACATGATTTAAATCTGCTTATATATAGGAAATTGGAATGCTTGACCATGACTCTTGTGTTCATTTATGTCTATAGCTGTTTAGATGCATCTTTGTTCTTTCTGTGATGTTGCTTGCACTATTTTGATTGTGCATTTCCTTGGAAAAGTCATAGATAGCTTGGGATTTAATTGCAAATGTAGGCTAGTAAACACCACTGCTAAATGCTAATGCTGCACAAGCTGGCAATGTGTTTCCCATTTTCTGTTATTCCTGTTGGATTCATAACAAGAGGGATAAAATAAACCTCTAGGAGTTTGGAGTGCTTTGAGTTAGCACCAAGCATAAAACAAACTTCTAGGTGTTAGCACATAGAGTTGGCTGGAGTCAGCACCTAACCATTGGAAAATTTCAAGAGAAAGTTTATTCATCATTCAAACTGTAATCTATAAGACTGTCTTCATATATAGGAGTGTGTTATTGTGCTTATATAAACTATTAGGACTAAGCCTAATTCTAACTGAAATAGGAACACCCGAATTTTAATTTATTTGGAAAATCCCAATTATTGAATTACAAAATAACCTTGACTCTAGGAATTAAATATAATTCAAATTTATATAATTTACTAATAATATCTAAAATAAAATACATTTGACTTCGAAATTTAAATAAAACTGGAACTAAATAAATATTTCTTTACTTTCCCTTAATCAGTTGCTTGCACTATTTTTGATTGTGCAGCTCCTGATTTTTCAAATTTTGGTTCATCAGCCACGCAAGCCCTTTAATTGGCTGTTTGTATAATTTTTTTTGGCGGTTCTGGAGCTTTGACTAGTTGTGCTCATGAATAATTTTTACGTTGGAATTTGTTTAGAGGGAAGCTCATGTACACTACTGGCAGTTTTAGAGGGAGGCATTTGAATACTTGTTTTGGAACTAATAATAAATTTTACCTAGACTGTAGAATGCATGGTTAAATTTGGATCCAAATGTATACATCATTTAATTCTGCTTATATATAAGAAGTTGGGTGACTTTACAAGGACTCTTTTAGGTTGATTTATGCCCATAGATGGTTTGGAGGAGCCCTTGTTCTTTCTGTAATGTTGTACTATTTTGATTCTGCAGCTCCTGATTTTCGAGGAGATGCTGGCTGTGTAGAGAAAGGGGCGAAATCAGGATTAGATGTCTTTGCTCATAATATTGAAACGGTTGAAGAGCTTCAGAGTTCTGTGCGTGATCACTGTGCTAATTTCAAGCAGTCTTCAGATGTTTTAGTGATGGCCAAGGACTATGCTCCTGCTGGAACTCTTGCCAAAACTTCAATAATGTTAGGCTATGGAGAAACACCCGAGCAAGTTGTCAGAACTATGGAGAAGGTGAGAGCAGCAGGTGTGGATGTGATGACATTTGGTCAATATATGAGACCGTCAAAGCGCCATATGCCAGTGTCTGAATACATTATTCCTTAGGCTTTTGAGAAGTATCAAACTCTTGGCATGGAAATGGTATGCTTGAATATTTATTGATTATGGCACATTAATTGATTCTATTCTTACATGCATGGCTTGTTTGATCAAATTTATTGTAGTTTGGGCAGATATTCTGTCTTGGGCTATGTATGTGTGTGTATTCTATGTTCATTCATTGCATGCTAGTGACTATGATTGGTAGTGCTACAGCATTTGCTCCCTCTCTCATTCTTCAACCTCCCTCCCTCGCTCTCTCAGCCCCCATCCTTCAACATGATGGTAATAATAGTACTTTTTATTAGGACCTTTTATATCTTTCCAATTTCTACTTTCTGAATATTCACTTAGAATTACCTGATTGTAGTACCGTTTAATTGTGATGGCGTGTTCTCCTTTTTTACTTTACTGTGCTTACTTGGGAAGTCATTCTATATGTAAATATATGATTTATACTTCCTCCTATGGAGGAGAGTGCCTTTAGTGACCAATCCTTTTCTCCTCCTAGTTTTTAATTTTTTTTTTTTTATTTATGCTTTAGGGTACTAGTATAATAATGTAGCAGATTGAACGTTATCAGATTATCAATTTGGTTTTATGCTAGGGAGGTCTACCATAGAAGTATTTTTCTTACTTAGATGTCTAATGGAGAAATATAAAGGAGACGTATGATAGAGAACCTAGAGAGGTTATTTGGTGGATTTTATTAAAGAAATGAGTTCTTCTAATATATATTGTGGTGATTAAGGAAATGTAATGAAGGAATTGTAACTAGTGTGAGAACAAGTGGAGGTATCTTACATCTTTGCTCCATCAAAACAAATACTGAAGAGCATTCAAATGCTAGGATTCCAGAATTATAGTAGAACAACAATGAGACATTTGATTACCTATCAAAAAAACAACAATGAGACATTTGATTGTTTTGTTATACTTTACTTTCATGTTGGCTTGTCTGCCTTTACCATGTCATAAAAAGTTAAATTTGTGTTTAATATCATTTGACAACATCTTCTACAAATAAAGTAACGACTATTCTGTTGTTATCTTAGGACTCGCATCCTTTGATATCTCTTACAATTCTTTTCTTTTTCCTTGTTTAACATTCTTAAGATGCTATTATGACGTAATACCATATTGGTCTAGGAACATATCATGGATTTGTAATGATACCATCTGAATGTAATTTGTAACAACATATGTTGATTGTCAGTTGATCATATCAAATGTATATCAATCATTCTTCTCTCAACATGCATAAAGTTGACAATGAGTATTTTTCTCTATGTGAGTGCATGCATAATTATTATCAATTGTGTGAATTGGATGGACAGGGATTTTGATATGTTGCATGTGGTCCTATGGTTGGCAATTTTTCTCGCTTACTTTGTTTGATTGGATGATGCTAAATAGCGGTCTTAATTTCTCCCATCTTTTTTTTTTTTTTTTTTTAATTTAATTTATTTATAGATTTTTGTACTTTTGCTCATGGATACTTTTTATCTCTTCAACAGGCATTCCCAAATGAAGTTTTTGATCTAGAGAGATCTGTACGAACTCTTGATTTAACCCACAATAAAATAGGTAATGCTTTGTTTCCTATGAAGTACCCAAGTCATCAAGTTAAGTTTGGTGAAAGAGACTCTTTCAGCACTTGTTCTCACAGTTTTCTGCACTTGATTTAGAAGTGAGGAGTTCCTTTTCTTCTTCTAAAATTTTTATGAACCCTAAAGAATGAAGTATTCATGCTGTACACAGTTAACACCTGTCTTTTACTAAGTTCAATTTATTTTTGCAGTTGACATACCTACGGATACAAGAAAATTAATTAATATGCCTGGTAAGAATTGTTAAATTCAGTTGTGTATGTGAACTGTAGTCCCTTTCCATGAAATATGTTTTAAATACACTTGTCATTTAAATAAGCAATAAAACCTCAACTGCTTGGTGCTGAGGGAGCTTTTCAATTTCTGATGGAAACAGTGCTTCTAGTTTGAATCAAAGATTACAGGATAATCTGTTATTTGTTCAAATTGACAACATATAAAGATTTACTTTCAAAGTTGCAACACACTTTACAACGATTTTTAAGTCAGAATGAACATAATTGTAAAAAAGGAAGGTTCTTAGAGAGTGGTAAATTTATTGGCAAGTTTGAAGGGGCAGTTTGCTATACATCAGAATGGAGGTATCTGGAATGCAATCCCTCTCTGAATTATGAGGAGCATTTGGAAGGAGAGGGATCATTGGACTTTTGAAGGCATTGGGCAACCTATGATGGCGGTGAAGATGGTCTTTTTATGTACTTGATATGAGTGGATGGCCATATTGAGTGGTCATTAATTTTCTAATCTCTTAGATTTCTTGGATTTCTGTAATTTTTTGTAAAATTGATACACGACTAGTACAATGCCTGTGTACTAGTTGCTGTTTCGTTTTCTTTTTATCAATAAAATTTTACTTATCAAAAAAAAAAAAAAATACTATTGCATATACTAAGGCACTAGAATAAATGTGGATCTGAACACTGTAGAAAGTCATAATTTTTGCACGTGCATAGACTTTTAGCTTACTGATGAATAAATATGCTAAATCTTTAACTAATGGCATATGCCATTTTTTTCCCATGACATTTTGACCTGAATTTGCTTTACATTTTTCATTACTTTTCTTGTTCTACGCCATGCTACTTTCATCTTTATCAATGTGTTGTGAAACTAATGAATTTGTCAAGTTTTCTCTAGGTTAGAGTGTCATTTTATTGGACAAGCTTGAGGCATGATTCTACTTTCTGTGTTTCACATGTCATTTTTCATCATCATTTAAAGAGTTCTGAGAAATTTATCTTTTTCAGCTGCATGCAATGTTTGTAATATCTTAATTTTTTTTTCACTGCGCACAGTTTCATGTTCTGGATGACCTTTCAGATAATCTTGTCGAAGATCTACCTGCATTAATCTGCAATCTCATTCATATAAAGTCATTTTGCTCAAACAATAATAACCTGAACCAGGTATTTACCTCTCTCTCTCTCTCCCCCTTTTAATACATGCATGTGAATCTCTTGCCAACTTTCTTAATACTGAAGCCCGCCTTCTATTTTGATCTACTTGGGTGTTGTACACGTTGTTTTCTCTTCTTCTTTCTCCCTCAAAGTAAAAAAGTTCCCCAAAACAGTTTCAATAATACCCCTTTTACTATTTTCAAACTTCAAAGCTGTTGGACTTGCTAACTTTGTCCTGAGGTCAACACAGATGAAGAAATTAAAAGAAACAATATATATTGGGTAGGTTGAAGAAGAGAATCAGAAGATTCAGAAGATTCAGAACATGCTATTCTCCCCAAAGGGCAACTTCCTGGCTACCATTTGATGGACCTTTTTCACTTAAGACAGTGATAGTGTATACTTTCAGGACT
Organism: Quercus bicolor; assembly: GCA_025762765.1. Taxonomy (NCBI): domain Eukaryota; kingdom Viridiplantae; phylum Streptophyta; class Magnoliopsida; order Fagales; family Fagaceae; genus Quercus; species Quercus bicolor. The sequence goes on along the minus strand of JAOXJQ010123171.1, from coordinate 4,816 downwards.
TTTGCCAGTAATATAGCCAGTCAAAAGCAGAGTTGAGCAATTTTCTGAAGACTATAAATTTAATTATTGAGTTAGAAATGTGAATTCTGGAGTTACAGGATTAATGGTTCTTTTTCTATTTGGGAAGCCTTACAATCTAGCAGTGTTTTGTTTAAGGTGGTTTTAAGTATGGAAGAGTCATGGTTCTTTGATCCCTTCATGCTAGTCTAGTTATGCAAGCTGGACATGCCTGTATTGATATTTAGTATTTAATTCTGGACAGGTACCTCTGAATCTACTGAAAGACTGCAAAGTTCTGCAGAATCTCTCCTTGCATGGCAATCCTATTTTAATGGTTCAATTTCAGCAGGTATGGCATAGTCACCAAATGCAGTGTAATTTATTTATTTTTTTATATTTCAGCAAAATTAATATGTATATTTCAACCCAACTGAGCCTTAAACTCTTCTAGATGGAAGGATTTCAAGATTTTGAAGCAAGAAGAAAGAAGTTTGACAAGCAAATTGATTCAAATGTGATGATTGGGTCAAAATGCCTTGATGAGGGTGTTGATCTATGAATGTTGCATCAGTGTCCCCGAAAAGAGTATTTTGTTACACCACAATCTCAATGAATCATTTTACTGTCTTGCACCAGGACAGTAAATTTTAGAAAAACGCCTATACGGACAAGATTAGTCATGAATGCTACCAATCAGATTATTTTTATTGCTTGGCCTAAATTCCTTAACTGTCAAAAGATTTATAAGGATAAAGAAGCATCCAGCAGAAAGGAGAAAGAAAGGCTTTTAGAAGAAATTGTGTTGAGGCATCATGAATAAACCATTATATTCTTGATTGAGTGGCTTGTAAAATCGCCAAGAACTTTGTATATTGGTCTCTCCATTTTATATACTGTTAATTATAGTTCATCTGGGTTTGCCTACTACAGCCTTTAGTGAATAACATATGCTTGAACAGGAATTGGTTTTGTCAAAATAAGAAATCTTAGCACTCAAATTATGATACTTATTCAAGCTGTGTTATATTTGGTACAATACCTATGGTCTCAATAGTGAAGGATTGGGGATGTAATCTTTGAATCGGTTTATGGGCATTATGCAAAAATGTGTAAAAGGCCTCATATGGCTTCATAAGGTCATGGGGAGCCAAAAAATTAGCCTTCGGCTTTGATACCAATGAAGGAAAAATATGTATAGGCATGAATAAGCATTAAACTAAATACATTTTATGATTTATCTTTCCATACTCTCTAATGACAACCATGTGTTCCAAGTACCTATAGTTTATAGAACAAATCCCAAGGGTTCCCAAATGATGAAATCCTGGAACATAGGAGAGCAGTCAAGAGAGGAGGCTTTTTTATTTTTTTATTTTATTTATTTATTTTTAAATAAAGAAAAGTATGTTTAAATAACCTTTGCACTAAACCATAAAGCTAGAGTTGTTGCTAATCATATGGCTTAATGCTAACATCAAAGCTCTTTTATTTTTAATTTTTGCTAATAACCAAGAATGAATATCAATAATGAAAAACAGATTCATCATCTTTATGTACACATTCAAAAAAACATATTTTCCTAACCCAATTAAAATTACAATTAACAAAAGATTTGCTATAAAACAGTACTAATTAAAGCTTGGATGTGCCAAACAACATGGGAGCAACCCTCTTTAAAAGCATCAAAACAATTTTCAGCGTCACGCTCCTCCACTTCAATTCTCTTTAAATTTTATGACTTAGCAAGTACTTTTATTTATTAATCTCCTCAAATCTATATTTACCAGTAATTTTTAAGAAAAGTAGCATGTGGCTCTCTTAAAAATTTTCAATAACTATAAGTTCTTTTTAGTAAAAGCATACTTAGACAATACTAAAACAAATTAAATACATAAACTTATAGTACAAAGCGCCCACTTTTGTGAGGTCTAAAAAAGGTGTTTAGTACCTTATATTAAGAGGTTGAGGTCTAAACTCAAATCTGTGACTTGTTGCTTTTGATGAAAGACATTTGCCATCACATCTAGACCTTGTCTCTAAAACATATTTTTTTTAAGGGTCCTCTAAACCAAATATATAAAAGTATTAAAATAAACATAATAGGTTATAAATTTAGTATAAAACATATAGATTATAGAGTGCTTTTCAATAAAATGTAATAACATCTCTCCAGTTTGTTAGTTTCAATTAGATTCATTGTCATGTCACTTCATTTGTTTTTATGCAAAACCTTAAAATAAATTTTCCTTTTTTTTGTTTTGTTTTTTTTGTATTTGACTATTTGATAGTACTAAAAAATTAAAAAGTCAAATGAAAACTAGCTCTTGATTTTTTTTATTTAGTTTGACTTGAGATAGAATTGTTTTTTAAATAAAGAAAGTAAAAAAAAAGTTTTTCAGATCATTTAAAATGTTTATCAAATATAGAAAAATGAGATAATTTTCTAAAAAGTACTTTTTAAAAAATGATATATTTTTAAACATAAAAAAATGAGATAATTTTCTAAAATATATATTTTTAAAAAATGATATAGTATTTTTCAAAAAATAATATTAAAGTCTAAACGAAGATACAAAAGTCTAAACTCAAATCTGTGATTTGTCGTTTTTGGTTAAAGGTACTTGCCATCGCACCAAGATCCTGTCTCTAAAACAAATTTTTTTTTTTTTATGGGTCCTCTAAACCAAATATATAGAAATATTAAAATAAATATAATAGGTTATAAATTTAGTATAAAACATTTTGATTATAGACGTCTCTCCAATTTGTTAGTTTCAATTACATTCATTATCATGCCACTTTGTTTGTTTTTATGCAAAACCTTAAAATATATATATATTTTTTTGGTATTTGACTATTTGACAGTATTAAAAAATTTTAAAAAAGTCAAATGAAAATTAACTCTTGATTTTTATTATTTAGTTTGATTTGAAATGAAATTGTTTTTTAAATAAAGAAAATCAACAAACAGTTCTCCAGATCTTTTAAAATGTTGGGTCATGCTAATCAGTGCCCTTAATAATCCATTTTAGGAAAGTTTTGATACCACTTTTATGGGAAATGAAAAAAGCTATCAAAATATTAATTACTTTTTTTTTCATTTCCTATAAAAATTTTCTTTAAATGAATTATTAACGAGTGCTCTTAGAACACTCGTTAGCATTTTTCTAAAAGGTTTATCAAACATGGAAAAATAAGATAATTTAAAAAAATACTTTTTAAATAATGATATATTTTTCAAACATAATAAAATGAGATAATTTTAAAAAATATATATATATTTTAAAAATGATATAATATTTTTCCAAAAAGAATATTAAAGTCCAAACAAAGATACAAAAGTTTCAAACCCAATGGGAGTTAAAACTTTTTCATATCCAATGACATCAAAAAGCCAGGAAACAAAGTACAAGGAAAGATTACATGAATTCATAAACAAAAGGCCGACAATTTACAACGCGGTTTCCTTCCTTTAAAAAAGTCTAGCTTCTCTCCTACCTAGACGCTAGACCAGACCAGACCACACCACCACCACTGTTTCCTCACCTTAACCTCTTTTTCTACAAACAACAACGTTAAATATATCGAATTAAACACACACACACACATAGAGAGAGAGAGAGAGAGAGCTTTTAAATTTTCATTTCTCTTAATTTGTTTGGTTTTTTGTTGATCACAAAAATGGGTTGCTGTGTGAGCAAGAGCACGGACTCTAAGGCTAGTAGGATTGCACGGTGGCGATCCACCGGCATTGTTGCTCTCCGAGACTCCAAATTGAAGGTAATTTCTCTCTCTCCCTTGTTCTTTTTTCTACAATATTATCTGTATATTCATTATGTTTGTGCTTCTCTTTTTTTGGGCTTGTGGGTCGTTGAATTATCTATTGACTTGAAAGGTTAAGTGGGTATTGATCAATTTGTGATTTTAGGAATTGGGTTTCTTTAACTTTATCATATAATCAAACACTTATCATTTTCTTTGTGTGTGGATGAGGGCCGTGATTGTTTGTGCATGAGCCAAGGATTAAGAATTACGACCCATCATTGTGTTTGGAGTTATATTGAGTATGAGCTGATTGGGTGTGAGGTACTTGAGATTGACAGCTTGTTTATATAGAAAAAGTCACGGCGAGTTTTTTTTTTTTTTAATGTATTTTATGTATATTTGTGTGCCATGTGGAACCAGAAAAAGTATTTGTTTTGTTCTCAATCCTGGAGTTTTAAAACTGAAAAAAGTTTTGTTTCTTTTAGTGGAGGTCACCCGCTTTTGCTCAGAGTGGTTTTGATTTAGTGTGGGTTGTATGTAATTTAGAGTAGGAGACGGTTATAATTGAAGTGAAATGGGTTCTAGTATTGTTGAGAATGTAAAGTTTTTCATTGGTTAAACTTTTTCAGTTTTGTTGCATATCTTGGACAACAGTGAAATGATTAGATATGATGGTTTGATCTATGCATTAATGTTAGCAATTGAAGTAGTCAGTGCATGTTTTGATCAGATCAATATAGAGACACATAAATACCAACATGGAGATATTTTCAATACATAAAAGTGAACTGCTTTATGCATGCATAAATGATAAGAAAAACCGTATCATTAATCAGGACCTGTCAATTTGTGTAAAACTATGAAGTGAGTTTGTGGATACTAATACTATGATACCAGTTGAAGAGTTACCATTTTTACTCATGGATACTTTATTTCTCTTCAACAGGCGTTCCCAAATGAAGTTTTCGATCTGGATAGATCTGTACGGACTCTTGATTTAACCCACAATAAAATAGGTAATGCTCTTTTTCCTATGAAGATCCCAAGTCAT
>JAOXJQ010123159.1:0-17479 GCA_025762765.1 Quercus bicolor | reverse complement strand
AACCCACCACATTCACAAACCTCAAAACCCATCCCAAATCAAACAATCCAATCCCAAATCATTGTTATCCTCCAATCTAATTTCTCAAACTAGATCCAATCCCCAAAATCAACCATAAACAATCCAAACAAATAAGGGGAATCGGATCTTAGTGAGATCGGGCAAATTTCGGCAACATCGGTGGAGGTGAAGCAAGTTGCTTGGCAAGCGGCATCGGCAGAGTCGAGCGGCATTGGCGCCAGAGGAGAGGCGAGCTGCTTGGAGAGTGGATGAGGTGAGCTGTTGGCGAGTGGAGGTGGTGAATCGGATCTTAGTGAGATTGGGCAGATTACGGCGAAGGCAAGTTGCTTGGAGTGGCATTGGCAGAGGCGAGTGGCGTTAGCGCCAGAGGAGAGGTGAGCTGCTTGGCGAATTGTGAGAGAGGCTGAGATAGAGAGAGAGAAAAAAAAGAGATAACATGACAGAGGAGAGAGAAAATCATTAAAAAATTAATTTTTGCAAATAGCATTTCTAGCTGTACCGTTCTATTTTTAGAACAGAACTATTCATATGTGCCAAATGTTTTGGCATTTGGCACACCTCATGAGAGAGGATTTTTGGTGTTTGGTGTGCCAAATACCAAATATTTGGCATTTGGCACACCTGATGAGAGTGCTCTTATGGGTCTTCCGTATGCTATTTCTCAAACCTCTTCTGGAATACCTTATGCATCGTCAGGATATCAGTGATGCAATAGACAGTCATAGACTTTTGCGCATGTTACTTTTAGTAGAAGAAAACTTCCCAGAAGGTAATAAATCTACCTCAACTCAAGAACTTTTTTTTTGTTGGATAAACTATAATTTTATTTTAGGTTATAACGGGCAAGGAAAGCTCAACCACGCACTATATATAAATTCAAGATACATAAAGTAAACATTTGATGTGGGGTTCAACACACCCACACAACATACAAGCTACTTGGTTTTACAAGGTTTGTTTTCAACTTTGATACCATTATAATGACTAAAAAATAACAATTAGTGTTATATCTTAAAAAGACTAGTTTAGTTACAGTTGGAGTTTCTCGTATTTACTTAACTCAGGATTCACTTGATAAACACTTGATGTGAGATTTAGTACACGCCTATATAACACAAAAAATTCTAATCCAATCAAATCTGTACAATTGAAGTTATCATATTAGTTATTATATTACAGAGAAAAACAAAATCTTTTTGTAAACTGTAATAGTTATTCAATTCCTCTCTCTCTCTCTCTCATTTTAGGATAACTCAAAACGAGTCAATCCAATTTATCCTAAATAAATAAATAAAACTTGCACAACCAATGAAGAATGAGTCAATCTAGGCTCACAGTAGAATTTTTGTTCTCTTCCCTTTGGACGTTAGTATTGTTCAGTGGTGGAGCTAGAAATTTTTCTCAAGGTGGACCAAGCTAAATGTATTAATATCCTTTTTTTTTTTTCAATATAAATGCGTATGACTTTTTTTTAGAAAAAAAAATTCTTATGCTAAATAGATTTACTTATATATTTTTATAAACCTATGCTTTAAATGTTGCTAAAATTAAATAAAATTAATGACTTAAATATGACAAAATTCCAATATTAAAAAGAAAAATAAAGGAAACGACAATAAATTATTAATAAAGATTTTTCTAAAATAAATAAAAAAAAAAAAAAAAAAAAAAAAAAAAAAAAAGAAAGAAGTAGTAATAAAGAGTATTTATACTTTTTTTTTTCCACATATATATAAATCCAAGGGGCCTCCCCCTCTTGTAACAATGTTACTTGTAAGGCCTGTGGGATTTTATCATGGGCTTATGTGAAATAGGTTAGAGAGGGTGACGGAGGATTTGACAAAGGATTGGAGTCGTTTCTCCTTGTCAGAGAAGTAAGGCAAGAGTTTTGACTTAGGAACACGAAAATGATGTGACTAGAGAGCGCATTATATATCCTAGAGGCAGGGGTCTGTTTGGTAGAGGACCTTAAATAATGTTGTTCGTATTTTTTTGAAATAGGTAAAAAAGTGTGGGAAAAGATGTGTAATATTGTTTAAAACTGAAAACATATTGCTAAAATGCTCTACCAAACAGGCCTAAAATTTTTGAACTAGTGTATGCTAAATCTAGTGGCCCATACATACAGACCACTGTGGAGAGCTCAAAAGAGCTTTAGAATAAACACTCAATGTGGTGCTCAATATATGCCCGCACAATACATACTAAAAAAACAAATCGAATCTACTCAACTTCACACAATTTGGGTATGACATAATATCTAACGTCCTAAAGATTAGATATACATGGTATACATCGTGCTACCATAAAGCTAGCATACTAAAGTTGTACTACAACCCTTCATTTCTCTCTTATTTTATGCTAAAATCAAACCTTTTTTTTTTTTTTTTTTTTTTTTCACTTTAAAATCTAAGTATAAGTAGTATCTTCTCAACACAATGAAATTGACATAGTGCATCCCCACTATGTTACTACTTTCTTATTCTCATCTATCAAAAGACTTTCATAACATTTTAGGAAGTACTCACCCATAAGTTCTTCAACTAAATTACTTACCAAAATCACTATTTAAGAAAGGTACATTTTAATTGACGTACAATCAAAATATTTGAGGATAAACAATCCAAGATTTCCTTATTTTTTGACTTATTTAATGTTCACTTGGTGAATTCACTGTAATCTTTAATTCACTAAGAGGTACTTTAAGACAAAATGTTGGGCTTTTATTATATCCCATCTTCCATATGATGAATGCAAATTAAAATTCAAAATATGGAAAGATGGATTGTCTTAATTACATCTGATTCTCTCTCCTTCCATGTGTTGGGGGGTGGGGGAATTAACGCTCTTAATATGTACTAACCTGAGCATTGTGCAAAAAAATAAAAAAAATAAAAAAACCTGAGCAATATGGTATTTCTATATCTTCTTAGCTTTTGTGAAAGAAGTGGTGAAAAAATGGTCATCTTCAATGGAAGAAGGCGATGACTCAGGATGGACTGCTCTACACATAGCCGCGCATTTGGGTAATTGGAAATTTGTCAAACTGCTTTTAGAAAATGGCAATTCTAGTGGCAGCTCTAGCAATTTTCTTAAGAGGGTTTATTAAAAAACTTAAATTAAACAAATTTTAATAAAAAGAGAACTTGAATATATCGTGTTATTGAAAAAAAAAACATAATCGCATAAAATTTTACAGTTTCTTTCTACAAATTTTTATATTTTGAAATCGTCACATGATAGTTTATTATCGATTGTCATTATCTATTGTTAACGTAGATGTGACCATTTTATTTTGTTAAGTTTGTCTAACATTTTTATTTTTATGTAGTTGTCATTATTTATTTGTTTTTTTATTATAAATTATTGACCTTATATTAATAACCCACATAATCACACTCATCTATACATAAATAATACATTAACAATCATTGACTTTACTATTTTTTTCTTGAATCACTAGTTTCATAACAAAAAAGTTATTATAACATGATAACAATATACACATGTAACAAACACACACACATTCTCATATATATAATATAAATTTATAATAAAGAGAGTCATTCAGAACTCACAAACACTCACATTTTACTCTTAGAGTTATACATAGAGAGTTAGATAAAGAAGAGAGATGAGATGATATCCATGAGGGAAAGGAAGAGTGATTTGTGTTGTTAATTAGTTTTAGGATGAGCTGATCTATGTTGTTTGATTTTGAGCTCAATTGATTTGTGATTAGGGTGTGCAAAATTTAAGCCAAATTGTGCAAAAATATTTTTAAAAGTAATTGAATTAATAATAAATATTTTATATATATATATATATATATATATATATATATATACTTATATATTTTTTGAAGTCAGGGGGTTCATTTGAACCCCCTGAATTACAAGTGCAGCCGCCCCTGGGCAATTCCTCTGCATAAGTAAGAAACAAAGAAGGTTTATCTGCTCTTCACATTGCCGCCAAGAAAGGCAATGATTTGGTAATGGAAAAACTCCTGGAAGCATGTCCAGATATGTACGAGTTGTTGGACAACAAGGGTCGGAATGCTCTTCATGCTGCTGCAGAAAGTGGAGAATTGGATGCATTTTGGGTTTTTCGGGAGAAGCCAGAGTTTGAAGGCCTCATCAATCAGCGGGATGAAGAAGGAAACACGCCTACAAATCTGGCTGCCATCCATGGGCATATCTATTTGGCATTCAAATTTGGAGGAGGTAGACGTGTTGCCTTAAATGCTACGAACAAGAAGGGCTTCACCACAATGGACAATATTTTGTTAAGAGAGAACTTAGGCTCCTGGCCAACGGTAAGCCCCTTCTGTCCTGCTCTGCTGAATGTAGTAGTACTACTGCACAATTTATAGGAATTTTGAACAAAGAAAATTTCCGAAATTTGCTCTATTTTTGGGGTAGATTTACAGAAAGGATTGCTTTGGTGGGGAAAATCTTTAATTTTTACATTACCCTTTTTATAAAATGGTTAATACTTATATAGTACATAACTACAGAACAAGGGCAGCATTCTTCTTGGGTGTCTGTACAAGAGTTGAATCTCAGAGCCCTGAAGAATTTGTCTAAAAAGCTAATTATTCCCCATAGATATATATTTTTTAAATTATTAATTCAATCAAACAGGTGTATCTAACTCTTTCCGGAAAGTTAAAACTTACTGACCCCTATAAACATTAAGGGGGAGAATACAATGGTGACCGAGTTTTATTAATTTGATTTGATTAAAACTTGAGAGTATTGTATATATTTTGCTCAAAAGCTAGAATGTATCATATACACGTCTTACACTTATAATGTTCGCGTGCATGTGTTTGTTTTTATTGGGTACCTAGCTCCTGTATATATAAATTTGACATGATAAAATAAGACTCAAGTTTGGAGTGACAGCGCTCGACCAAGTCTGAGGGGAGTACTCTTAAAAATGGGCATTCGGAAATCGGACCCTAGAAAGAAATCAGAAATCGGACCCTAGAAAGAAATCAGAAATGGCGGACGATGGCAAGGGCAATGGCAATGACAATGGAAATGGCCATGGCAATGGCAATGACAAAGGCAATGACAAGGACAAGGACAATGGCAACGGTGACCAATTTGTGAGTGAGTAAGACCAATTTGTTGGTAGCCACACTCATCGCAACGGTGACCTTCACGGCGGCTTTCACGGTGCCTGGTGGATTTAACCAAAACAGAAGTGTGGATGAGGGCTTGGCAGTATTAAGCAATAGAACTGCTTTCCGTGTATTTCTGATAGCTAATACTTTAGCTTTTGGTCTTTCCACTACCTCACTATTGGTCCATTTTATGGCTTCAGCAATGATTAAGGAAGTCGATTTTCACGAACAAATGGTAAGACGTGCCCGTATTTTCACCCACTGGTCTATTGGAGCATTGCCGGTAGCTTTTATTGCAGGCAACTATACAGTGGTGCCACAATCTTTTGGGATTACTGCAGCCGTTATTCTTTCTTGTTGCTTCCTATAATGCCTGTTTTTACCTTTATCAATGAAGAAGGGAAAGAAAAAGGCTAGTGTTCGGTGGTTCATGAGTTTTTTTTTAAATTTTTGGAGAATGGTTGTTCCCAAGCTGACCTGACATTGAAAGCTGTTTGATTGCTAAGACCAAGCTGATCTGGGATGATTTGATTGATTGGGGCCCTTCAGAGTTTAAAATTTGAATGGAAAAGGCATTAAAAGCTTTGTTTCGTAAGTTGGTATGGGCACAATTGGAGTTAAGTGGAATGCTGTCAGTATGAGGAACGAAAGCATGCATTATCATGACCATTATACGGGAGGCTTCTTGTGTTTATTAGGCTTGTACCAAAGACTTTGTTTGGTGTGCGTGTGTACTGCTTGTTTATTTTTTATTTTTGGTGTGTTGTTTAGATAACTTTGATTGTTTTATCTTTGCTTTTGAATAAACTTCTTATTCAATAAATAGATAAAATTCCAAAAAAAAATAAATAGATAAGAAAAGGCACGTTATTTTAATTGTGATTGGTGTATACCAAAGTAGCATTCTTGCTTGTATCAACCAAAAAATAAAAATAAAAGTTGCATGAAGTTTTGGTTGTGGCATGTTAGTGTAATAAAAAAAAAAAAGTAGCATTCTTAAGTGCGCTTAGGACAATGGTTAACAATCTATTTTAAGAAAGTTTTGACATCACTTTTATTGAAAAATTAAAAAAGCTGTCAAAAATTTTTTTTTCCCTATAAAATCTTTCATTAAATGGATTATTAATCATTACTTTAAAAATACCCACTAATTCTTTGATTCACACGTGTGGGAATGCGATCTTACGTGCCTCATAATTGTCACTGTTACTTCGTAGCCCACGAGGCGTTATTAATTACTCCAGGCGGCTTTATATCCTTTGCATCCAACGGTGAGGTGCTTATCCAATGGTATACATTTTTCCTAAAATTTTGAACGGGGGCATTCCCACTTACTCTCTCCCTCTATATAAAGCCTTGAGGGAATTTTCCTCTTTTCTTCAAAAACCTTCAAGTGCTCCAGAGAATTCTAGCCCCTCGTCTCACAAAACACTCTAAATTCCTGAGTCTCCATAGCTATTTCTTGTAAGAAGTCTTCGCGAATCTTTCTAAAAGTTTTAGAGATTTAGCATTTGTGTTCCCGTAAGTCTTTCATTTCTTTATATTCTTCTTTTTTTCTTCTCGGCCTTCTTCCTCGGCCTTTTTCTTTTTAGAAACCTTTCTCTGCGTCATTTTTGGTCACTTAGATGGGTAGGTTCAAAAACCTAGTAGATTTGCCGGCTGGTATGGAGGGTTTTAGGGCTAAATACCATATCCCACAATGAATGGGTTTTGAATATTGTCCTCTGAACCAAATACTTACTGACAGAGAGATGGGTCAAGTCGTCATTCCTATGATTGCTTTCATAGAGGGAGGAATGACGCTTCCCATAGGTAGGATAATCAGGGATTATTTGATTAGCCATAGATTAACCCCTTACTAGTGCATTGCCAAAATGATCCAAGTTTTAGGGTGCGTAGATGCTCTAAATGATCAGATGAAGCTCGGCCTCACATGGCACGACGTTGCTCATTTGTATGAGTGCCACTCCCTTTCCGAGGGATATTATCTCAAATCTCAGTCCAACGAGGTGAGATTGATATCTTGCCTTCCTAGGTCCAACAAAGGCTTGAAGGACAATTATTTGGTCGTTTCCAGGAAATGGCATGACGGTTTTCACTACCCAATTAGGGCAGGAACACTAGGTGGGGTACTTTAGGATCAAGTCCTTCGGCCGAGATCTTAGTCTTCTGAGCTTTCCCTTTACTTGCTTTTAGTTATTTGTTTTCTCGGATTAACCACAATTTCCTTTTCGGATGTTTTGTAGATAAAAATCACATCGCTCTGAAGATCAGTTTGGTCAATGTTCAAGCTTTCCATTACCTTCTAAGGTCGGAGATTTTCGTGAGTGAAGACGGATAGTTGCGGGCCACTCATTTGATTTTTGACTACGAGCCACTGTCTCGCATCTTCTAGGATGTAGGCTAGGCAATAAGGGCCGGGAGTCCCAAATTGGCTCGGATTGACGTCTCCAAGCCGGGATTTTTAGCTCGGAGAGACCTTCTACCCGTTCAGCCACCCATTCCATGTGTTCTTTAAAGGGTAGCCACTCCAAGAAAGAAGATTGATTCTACTCACTCATCCCTCGAAGCTGAGATTGATCAATTTCGCTTTAACGAGGAAGGTGAAGTGCCGACAAGGCCAGTAGAGCTTTCGGACTCTGACACTGATCTTGATCGATTCTCCGCGGCACATTCTCCAAGGTTGATAATTGCCCGGATCGATACCAGCCAAGAAATCGAAGAAGAAGGCATGGATCTGAAGCAAAGGTCCGGCTTAAAGGGCTTGATGGCTAATAGGAACAAGGTACAAACCTTTAGAGATGTCCCCAAGGTACAAGTTCCTCCTAGCCTCCCTCCTCCTCCCCCGCCTCCAACTGATCTCGGGTTGTAGGCCAATTCGAATTTAAGGAGGAAAAGGACAGTTGATGATTTGGAGGTGGGTGAGGTCAGTCCTCAAAAGGGGGTCAAACAGCAGAAGAAAGCCAGAATGCCTAAGGATAAGAAGGCCAAGTCCGTGAATAGCCGAGATGAGGCTGTAGTGCAACGGGGTTAGCGTACTTAGTCCCCTCGGCTCAAGATAGATGGTGCTCCCATTTCTTGGGACACCACGATTTGGAAGTCTTAGAGGGGACAGGCTACAAACCTCGCTGAGGCCTTACAGCAGCCCTTTCTCCTCTCCCAAGATATGAATGGGCTCAGGAATACCAGGCAGTCGAACCTCTTCATGTCGTTGAAGAGGGACCTTGCGATGGTAAGCCAAACAACATCCCTCTTCGTATAAATTTTAGACTCTATGTTCATTCATATATTGCATATGTTTAATAACTCTTCCGCTACCTTTATGCAGGTTACCCAACAAATTTATGTGGCCGAGGAGTGGGTTAGGAATGCCTGCGATGAGGTAAGCGCTAAGGTCCAGTGCTGCCTTGAGGCTAAGAAAGCTATCGAAGTCCTTAGGCAAGAAAATGAGAGCTTGAATGAGAAGGTTAAAGAGGCTATCCAAACTCATGATAGTGCCGAGGCAGGCCTGAAGACCATGGAAAGCCAAGCTAAGGATATGCGCCAAAAGCTACACGTAACAAAGATAAATCTGACCACCAAAAAGCAATCAGTTTTAGATCTTAAGGCACAGCCGCAGAAAGCTGAGGCAGCTCGGGTGGCCAGGGAAGCAGTTGAGGCTGGGGTGAAGGCATCCTATGAGCGTGGGGTGCTGGACACGGAGAATAGGCTGACGGAGGAGGTGACTGTAGTTTGCAGGGATTACTGCACCGAGTCTTGGGGAGTGGCGATGGACCGAGCAGGAGTCCCTATAAACTCTGAGCTGAAGAGGGTCAAGAATATCTTCTTCCCAGAGGATATTCGAGAGATTCTTGAGTCAAACCCTCCTTGTGAGAAGCTCCTTTCTGCCCAGGCCCCCCTTCCTGACATCGACGTTCCTAAGGGGGCAGAAGTGGATAAGGAAGCTTAGCCACCAACGAAAGATAAGCCCTCCGAGGACTCCCTCACAATCAAGGGTGTAGTCTCACAGGCCAAGGATGCGGAGTCTAAGTCCAAAGTCGATGGTGCTCATTCCGAGGCTGTTGATCCCAAGAAAGATCCCCTCAAAGACAAGGCCTAGAATTCTAGATATAGGATTTTCTTTTGTAGCTCTCTTTTTGCTTTCCATTCCTATGGCTTCTGCCACTGCTTGTAATATAATTTCTTTTAAATTAATGAATGAACTTTTTCTTCTACTCCTTGGGTCTTTACTTTCATTGCTTCCATTTTTATTGTTATTGCAAACGAGCTTGAACTGTTGTTGCTCCATTTTCAACAGTAATTCATTGTTGGCATTTCAAGAAATCTAACTAAGTACTAGCAAAGTAAAGTTATTTTATGTTTCTAATACGAATTAACTCTTACGTAGTGAATGCTGAATCTAAAGGTAATAGGTAACATACCTTGTAACTTAATTTCTATTTAACATTTATAATGGTGTTCTTGAGTGTCAAAAGTAGTTAATTTTCCCTAAGCCTGTGGTTCGAGAAGCCATGCAGGGCTTAGGTTTTGTTTAACACTTGAGTAAATGTCAAAAGTTGTAAATTTCCCCCAAGTCTATGGTCCGAGGAGCCATGCAGGGCTTAGGTTTTGTTTAACACTTGAGTAGATTGAGAGACAAGAAGCATGATGCCTTTATACAACAAAAGAACTTATTGAGAATGGAAATTTTCATTAATAATAATACCTTTTTAGGTTGTTTACATTCCAAGGGCGTGGTATTATATGCTCATCTAAATCTTCTAGAAAATATGCCCCTATACCAGCCACTGAGGTGATACGATATGGTCCTTCCCAATTGGGTCCTAACTTTTTCCATGCTGGATTTTTTGCAGTGCCCAGAACTTTCCTTAACACTAGGTCACTAGGCACTAGTGGCCTTAGCTTTACTTTGACATCATAACCTTGCTTGAGTTTGTGTTGGTAATACGCCAATCAGACCATTGCCCTTTCTCTTCTTTCTTCAATAAGATTTAAGCTTTTCTCTAGCAGCTCATTGTTGCTATTAGGACAAAATGAGCTGGTTTTTAGCGTTGGAAAGCTTGTTTCTAATGGAATAATAGCCTCGGCCCCATAAGTCATCGAAAAGGGGGTCTCTCCTATTGATCTGCGAGGTATGGTTCGATACGTCCATAGAACATATGGCAGTTCTTCCACCCATCTTCCCTTTGAGTCATCTAACCTCTTCTTAAGTCCGTTCACTATAACCTTGTTAACAGCTTCGACTTGCCCATTCCCCTAGGGGTAGGTTAGGGTAGAATATTTATTCATAATTCCTAATTTGCAACAGTACCTCCTGAAGGCCTTACTATTGAACTAAAAACCATTGTCCGAGATGAGGGAGTGAGGGACCCCAAATCGGGTAACAATGTTTTTCCAGATGAACTTTTTGGCATCCATATCTCTGATGTTCGCTAACTCATTTAGTAAAGTAGTCAATGCTGACGAGCAGATACCTTTTGTTCCCTGCTGCCTTGGGAAAGGGTCCGACGATATCCAAGCCCCACTGAGCAAATGGCTAAGGGCTGGATAGTGAATTGAGGATCCCTCCTAGTTGATGTATGTTTGGCGCAAATCTCTAACATTGGTTACACTTCTTCACATATTCATGTGCTTCTTTTTACATGTTCGGCCACTAGTAGTCTTGGGTGATGGCCCTATGAGATAAGAACCTACCTCCTATGTGGCTTCCACAAATCCCTTCGTGTAATTCCTCCAGGATTAGTTCTGAGGCCTCAAGGTGTACGCAGAGTAAGTATGGTCTAGAAAAGGAACGTTTATACAGCTTCTGGTCCTCGGATAGCTAGAACCAAGAAACTTTTCTTCGTATCTTGTCAGCCTCGGTCTTATTCTCGGGCAAGATGTCTTCCTTCAGAAACAGTACTAGAGGGTCCATCCAGCTAGGTCCCATTCTGACCTGGTGGACATGGGTCACTTCTCTCTTCATCATTGAGGGTTTGTATAAATCTTCCACAAGGATGACCCGGGGTAAACTTCGAGCTGAGGAGGTGGCAAGCATGGCCAAGAAATCGGCATGTATGTTTCCACTTCTAGGGATATGCAGTAAGCTAAAAGAATCGAAACGTGACTGTAGGTGTTTAACTTGGTCTAAGTATCCTTGCATTCTTTCGTCTCTTGCTTCTAATTCCCCATTCACTTGGCTAACGACCAGTCTTGAGTCCGAGAACATGTTTACTGCTTTTCTGCCCAGTTTCTAAACCATGGACATCCCTTCTAGTAGGGCTTTATATTCAGCCTCATTATTCATGGCCGAGAAACCCAGTCTTAGTGATTTTTCGATGGTAATCCTTTCAAGGGAAATCAAAACTAGCTCCACTCCAGAGCCCCTTTGGCTTGCTGTGCTATCATCATATACTTTCCTACATGTGGGCCCTTGTAGAGAGATTACGCCAACTGATTTTTCATCCATGTCTTGCGTCTCTGCTTCTTCTTCTAACGAGGGTTCAGCGAATTCAGCCACTAAATCTGCGAGGACTTGGCCCTTGACGAACGTATAAGGCATGTACTTGATGTCAAAAGCTCTTAGAATCTTGCCCCACTTAGCAACTCTCCCTATATAATCGGCACTCCGAAGTATAGACCTGAGCAGAAGTTGGGTTAGAACGATAACTATGTGTGCTTGGAAGTAATAGGGAAGCTTTCCTGTAGCTTGAACCACCGCTAGGATGGCCTTTTTTAGTAGCAAGTAACGGATATCGGCTTCATGTAATAAACTGGTTGTTGGACACCATCGTCCATTCATATTAGCACTAGGCTTACTGCATAAGGGGCCACAGTGATGTAGGCGAACAAGACTTCATCAGCCTCAGGACTGGACATGATTGGTGGCCGGGATAGATATTCTTTAAGTTGTTAGAAGGCCAAAGCACATTCCTTGATCCACTCAAATCTCTTCCATTTATTCATCAAGAGGAAAAAGGGTCTTCACCTATCTGTCGACCGAAAAATAAAACGGTTTAAGGCAGCAATCATGCCGGTAAGCCTTTGGACCTCCTTGGGATTCTAAGGCAGTTATAAGCTGTTAACAGCCCTGATTTGATTGGGACTGACCTCGATCCCCCTGTGGGTCACCATATAACCCAAGAATTTTCTCGATCCTACCCCAAATGAACATTTGGATGCGTTAAGACGCAGCTTATGTCTCCTCAGAATTTCAAAAATGTCTCCGAGGTCTCTCACATACTCGAACACCACCTTACTCTTTACCACCATGTCATCTATATAGACTTCAATGCTCTTACCTAACTGCGACTCAAACATTCTGGTCATCATTCTTTGGTAGGTGGACCCTGCGTTTTTCAAACCAAAAGGCATCACCTTGTAATGATAGTTTCCAATAGGAGTGACAAAAGTTGTCTTTTCTTGGTCGTCTGCAACCAGTGGTATTTGATGATATCTTTGAAAGGCATCTAAAAAGTTCATCTGAGAATGGCTCGTGGTCGCATCTACCAATTGATCTATCTGAGGCAGAGGAACAGATCTTTCGCTCTTCTTCTTTACCCTGATGAGAATGTCTCATCAGGGTAAAAAACTTCCTTAATAGCCTCTGCTCTATTAAGCTTCATCACCTCGTCCCTAACAGCATCAGCATGCTCCTTCGACGGGTATTGAGGTGGTTGCTTCCTGGGAGTAATGGATGTGTTAACATTTAGATGGTGGCAAATGAAGCTCGGATCAACCCCTGGGGCCTTGTAGGCATCCCACGCAAATACGTCCATATTTTCTTTGAGAAACCCAATTAGCTATTCTCTCTCTTGAGGAGGTAGTTTCGAGCCGACTTGAAAGAACCTTTTCGAATCATTACCAATAGCAACCTTTTCTAGGTCCTCACATTTTGTTTCCTTGGTTAATCCATTCCTAAGCAATGCAGGGGTTATTGATTGCTATGAGCCCTTTTCAGTAAAGGTAGAGGACTCAGCGTTGGGCCGGTGTGAGATGTCAGCCACCATGCACTATCTGGCCACGAACTGATTCCCCACAATCTCTTTAACCTGGCCCTTCGACGAATACTTCACCTTCTGGTATAGAGTAGAAGAGACGGCTCCTAAGGCATAAAGCCAAGGTCTAGCCACAATAGCTATGTAGCGTGAATAAGCGTTAACCACAATGAAATCCACCTCTACCACATCCTAATCGATTTGTATGGGTAGTTTAATATGGCCTTTTGGAGTAACGGTCTTTCCCTCGAAACTTACTAGAAGGGAATCGTACGGCATTAGGTCCTCAGGTTTTAAATTTAGCCTTTTGCACAGGTTAGGGTACATTATTTCCACGGCACTTCCCTAATTTACTAACATTCTCTTCACATCATATCCTCTTATCCTGAGTGTGACTACCAAAGCATCGTCATGGGGTTAGATGGTTCCAATCTTATCTTCGTCCGAGAAGCCCAGCATTGGTGAGGCTTCCTTCTTGGTCTTCGTGAACTCCCGATTATCGTCCTCGGTGGATAGTTGAGCCACAGACATCACTCTGCAAGGACAAGAGCCAGTCCTTCTAGAAGCAGCAAGAATGACATTTATCGTGCCTATAGGAGGTCTTAGGGAGGTGTCCCTCCAAGAATCCAGATTTGCCTATCCTTGTTGAGCATTGGAATGATGCAGGAGGTGCCTTAATTTTCTCTCTCAGATCAGCTGGTCCAAGTGATTCCTTAAGTTCCTGCAGTCCTCGGTGGTGTGCCTCGATTCTTGGTAGTATTGGCAATACAGATTTTGGTTGCGCTTCATGGGGTCTCCTGCCATCTTATTTGGTCATTTGAAGAATGGCTTATTCTTGATCTTCTTCAAAACCTGATGCACTGGATCTCAGAACACAGTATTGATTGTTTGCACGTCAACAGATCCAGATTGTCCTGTAAAATCTCTCTTCGGTCGGTTGTTGTTATTAAATCGATCTAACCTGAAGTCCCTCCTTTCCTGAAGGATAATCTTTGTTTTACCTTTACCTAATTGCTAGTCTTCTTCAACCTTTTTATATTTGTCGATCCAGTCCATGAGCTGGCACAAGCTGGTGATATAGGCTTTCCTGTTAAGGACTTTCTTAAACCATGCTCGGCTGGTAGACTGCTCTTAAAGGTGTTGATGGCGACGTCATCAAAGTTAACCTCTATCTCATTGTACATCTCCCAGTATCTGTCCGAGTATACTTTCAGGGTCTCTCCTTCTCACATGGACAAAGGTAGTAAAGAATCCAAGAGCCGAGGGACCCTACTACACGTGATGAAGCGAGAGCCAAAGGCTTGGGTGAGCTGCTTAAAGGAAACTATGGAATTTGGCTTCAAACCATCAAATCATCTCATCGCCACTGGTCCCAAGCTAGACGAAAATACTTTGCACATCAAAGCCCCGTCTTTGGAATGGATGGCCATCCTCTGGTTAAACTGGCTTACATGCTCTACGAGGTCTGTTCGACCATTGTACATGGTGAAAGTAGGTTGATGGAATCGTCGAGGAAGCTTAGCCCCTTCTATCTTGCATGTGAAGGGTGATTTAGAGATCCGATCCAATGCCTTGCTCATGGCGTCGTTTACTAGGCCTTTACAAGACGGACTTTTATGTCTGCATTTATGGTGGTGCTCTTCCTCATAAGAAAAGGTCTCACTCGGTGGGGTTCTTGGCCTTTGCCTATAATCGTCGTCCCCTTCATCATTAAAGGATCTAAACTGGAAGGGGACCGCTTCCATTGCGCACGACGTAGTTTCTTTTTTAATCATCAATCTCTTGCTGCAGGGCTTTATTATTGTCTTGCCTTTGGGACACGTGACTTCCCACCCTAGAATGGCTTCTGCTTGTATGGGTAGTACATACACTACCTTCTCGATATCTCTCTCGATCCCTTTCCCGTTCAAGGTTAAGAAAACTGTCCTATCGTTGAAAACCTGTAGGCTTTGTTTAGTGTGGACCTGCTTGGTACGGACCTGATCCCACCATATTAACCGTTGCACTCACTAATGCACAAGTTCTTCCCACGGATGGCGCCAATTGTAGGGTCACCATTTGTGGCCCAAGCCTAGAACGTATGGAGTCTTGGCCTAATGAGCCCAATACAATAAATTTGTAGAAAATGGGTCAAAGAATTAGGTCCTAATGAGTTGGACAACAGCTAGTATTGAATTGCATGATGATCAAACACAAATAAAGGATGCTGATATCAATGGACTTTCAGTCCAAGGAGGTTAGACCTATATATAATGATCACTCTTGGATATCAGAATGATTTAGATTGCTATATTATTTTCTCTCTCTATCTTCCGATCCCTTTCTCATGGAGCATCTCTCACATTATATAGCTCCTTTTAGGTCATCTTGATCCTACATTTGTTGATCATTTGATTCCATACTTGAGTGCTCATCCCATTAGACACCCTTTTTAGCCTTCTGTGAGTTGTGGTAGTTAAGGCAGCACTGTTCAAAGGTCTTCTTCACATAAATGCGGCCAGAAAAGTAGCTGCAATGCATTTAATGCGGTGGTAGCAGTTTTTTCTTAGATATTTTTGAGTTTCCTTATTTCTTGTATGTTTATGAGGTACATTGCTATCGCTAGGCCCTTTTGGAGGGTCACTCTAATTGCTAGAGTACACATTGGGCTACATTTGTCGTATCCGAGGAGGGATTCCTCCTCGGATCATCTTCCATTCATTCCCTGCTTATGAGACTTTAACTGGGAATCCCTTAACAACTATTTGCTCTTCCTCAGACTTGTCAATGTCTCGAATAAAACCCAAAACCCAATATATGATCTTGGGCCCTTACCCCTACATTTATCAATTAAAAAAAAAATCAATTAAATCAATCTCATTTAAACAAATTGAAAGATTTTTTAAAATTTTAATAGTTTTAGTTCTCTCTAAAATTTTTTAAATTGATAATATTTACAATTATGGATGAAATCTGTGTTATAAAATTGCATTTTCCTAATGCCAGTCCAAGCAAAATTGTGATTTGAAGATGTAGATGCAATTTGTTCCTCTACAGTTTTACTTTGTTATTCAAGCTAATTTAACTAGTTCTTTTTAATAAAAAGTTTCTCTGTCTTTTCCCTAAAAAGAAAAAGAAAAAAAAACAGAGATGTAATTTCATAAAGAATTGTATCTTTATAATTTATTTTAATTGTGTGTGTATATATATATGATTAAATTTATTTATTTATTTATTTATTTTTTTATACAATCACGGAAGGGAATGTTAAAATTATACTTAAATGATTAATTTCATTATTTCCTAAAAGTTGAAACTTTAGGAGTATTGGTAATCTACTATACTATCAAAGCAAGTGATATTGAGCTTAAACCATGTCTTCACCCTACCATGTCTTCAATAATTTTTTTTTTTTTTAATCACAAATGAAGTAAATTATAAGTTTAAAATAACACTTCTTATAGAAATTCTTCAACATACCAAGCCAAAATATGTGTTAGTTTGTTCCCTTGTCTCCTTACATGTGAGAGCTTAACTAATATAAAACATTGCAATTTATGACCAATACTCCAAATGATATTAAAAATGGTAACTGGTGGGTTGTTTAAAGTTATGTGTACTTATTTAAGTTAATAAAGATGATAAATTATCTTAAAAAAATATTTTATATATAAGAAAATTATTAGAGTAATTACTTTAATATTAGAAAATTAAAATCTTTATCGATCCTTTTCATACACGTGTATGTGTGCGTGTTTTGAATTTCTTTTCATGTTGTATCATAATCATACATTTGGCCTCCAAATAAAAATTCTCAACTCAGCCCCTACCCACTACTTTATTTTTCTTTAATCACAATTAATTTTACCTTGTGACTGTGTTGATGAATACAATCACATGGCTAAGCTTAAACTTAGAACGTAAAATATTGTGCTTAGGTCTTTTTTCGTTTTCTTATTCTTTTTGTGTTTCACTTTTTGATAATTATTCTTTATCATTGAATCAAAAAACCATTAAGTTTTTGGTGTAAGAGAATTTTGAAGTTCAAATCTTATATACAAATAATAGACTTTATTGGTTAATCTATCTGGAAACTGTTATAGCTGTGTTTTTTTTTTTTTTTTTCCTTCTCTTTTTTTCTTTTTTTAAACTGAGCCCATAGAACCGTGGTTAGCTTAGTATTTCTATTTTTTTTTCTTTTCTTTTTATCATATATGATAAAAACTGTAATATCTCAATAACGGTGAAAAAAGTCGTAAGATATTTGTTTTCACCAGCTTTATTGGTATGGATAGAGATATATATATATATATATATATCTCTCTCTTTCTCTCTCTCTCTCTCTCTCTCTCTCTCTCTCTCTCTCTCTCTC
>JAOXJQ010123048.1:0-12492 GCA_025762765.1 Quercus bicolor | reverse complement strand
TCAAATCTCCTATATATTAACAATCACACTGCAAAAGTTGATTTTACAAAAAGAAAAAACCATTGATAATTATTTTCAACATGAATGGATAAGTCAGAACTCAGAAGTGATCAAGTCGGCAGATTATCAGTATGGTCAACGACTTTAAACACCCTTACGTATGTTGTAGGATCTATATATATATATATATATATATATATATATATATTGATATTATGATATGCAAATTCTAAATAAATGAATTTGATTTATTTTTATAGATATTTTCTCACAGACTCTTATTTATAGTGTTATATATATATATATATATATTCAACTAAGTAATGCTAGGAATACATTATTTTCTCACAAACTCTTATTTATAGTGTTATACTCTTATTTTTTACTATAATAAAAAAGGGATATATTTTTAGTGTCCGTTCGGATTATTTGTTTTAAACGGTGTGCTTTTTAAAATCTCATATAATTGTTTGTAAAAATGTGAAGAAATACTGTTTCTATTTTTAAGCATTTGGATAGTACTGGTAAAAACTGTTGTTTCAAGTAAAAATTACTATTATAGTTCCCATTTTTAAGCATCTGGACACCTTATCATTTTTAATTCAATCTCTACCTACACTAAAACCAACTGGTGTATTAATTTGATGATAAAAGAACTATCATCAATAGTGGATGCCATAGGTTAAAACTTTCTCTTAAAAAAAAATGTGGAAACTCCCACACAAGTTAAAATTGAAAAAAAAAAAAAAAAAAAAGTATTGCAAAAGAAGAGGGAAAAAAAAGGGGAAATTACAATTTACCATTCAAAACTATATCACAAATTACAATTTACACCCTAAACTATAACTCTTATTACACTTTGCACTCGACGTTAAGTTTGCTATTAACTTAAATTTAAAAGTATAATATTACGTGAAAAGACCAAATTGGCCATCATCTCAATCTCTTAAAAATAAAGAAGAAATTATACTTTACCACTCCAAATTATACGCTCGATTACACTTTGCACCCTAAACTTTGGATTTCCATCCAAGTTAGCAACAAACCTGATGTTGGGGTGCAAAGTGTAATAATGATCATAGTTTAGGGTGCAAAACATGTATTTGAAAAGTTTAAGATGCAAAGTGTAATTTGAGATATAATTTAAGGCAATAAAGTGGAATTTTTTGGTAAAAAAGAAAAGAAAAAAGATAAGAGTCCTAATGTCATATACTTTTTTTTTTTTTAGTTACAATATGCTGTTAATTCTACAGCTCAAACATTTTCATTTTTTTTTTTCCTCTTAAATTTTCAAGTACTTTGTGTATGAAGATGTGCCAATTAAACTACATAGCTCTTAACAACTACTACCGCTACATTCTTCATCACAACCTATTTAAATATCATCTTGTAATTAGATTGCATCTCTTATGCATGATTCTACACTAGTATTTTTGGCTTGAAGGGTTTCGTTACTTTGACCATTCTGTGTTACTAGCATTTTTCGTTTGTGACAGTGCGATGGTACCTACAATGAGATTTTTCTCAACGAAAAAAAAAAAATTATAATGGGATATTGATATTCGATGATTTCCGAGGGTATTTGTGACAAATCACACTTGTAAAAGCAGTCCAAAAAACGACAAAATAGTACCTGTGAATTCTCACCCTCAGTTTCAAGACGCGCCATTTTTTTTTTACCTAATAAAAAAAATAAAAAAGGCGCGAGCCAAACAAACTGATCTTCACGTTTTCACGTGATAACGCACCCTCTATCTTGCTGGTCTGTTTGGATTGAAAAATTATTGAATAATTTCAGAGCGCATTTTTTCATTTTACATTAATTATGGGTTATATCATAAATTTAATTAATAGGACCTACAGTTAGGTGAAATGAGAGAGTACGTATTTATAGTATTTTAGGAGTACCCAATAATTACCCGTTTGGATACCGCTTATTGTTGAAAACTAAAAACTTATTGCTGAAAATACTGTAGCAAAATAATTTTTAAATGATGAATAGTGTCAGTGGGTCCTATAAATAGTTTTTAAATGATGAATAATTTGTGTTTTTCCGTACAGCTAGGTCTCATGAACAGTGCACGAGACCCAGCTACTGAGCGTAAATGCCGGACGTGATGGGTTTGGAACGCAATCCAAACTCACACTTAAGAGATGACACGATGACAGTCCATAACCCACCCTTACTATTTCACAATTTTTAAAATTTTGAGTGATTTTATTGAATTTATTTTTTCTCAACCACACATTAAGTTAGGTCACAATTATAGCAAAAAAGTTATAAAATAGTTTATGATTCTAAATTTTTTTCTTTTCTTTGAGCTATTCCAAGTTCCAACATTTATAGTCTCTGTAGGGTCATAATCTGGGGTCCAAGTCCAGAAGGTATGGAGATTTGGTCCAATGAGCCCAATACAATTAATTTGTAGAGAATAGGTTAAAAACTCGGGCCTTAACGAATCAGATGAGCGACCAACATGTCTAAATGATAAAAAAGAAAGATAATTTTAGTTTACTAGGGAGGGTCCTCCTCGGATTTTATCCGAGGAGGAAGTTGGTTCTTCATCCGTACCCCCTTCCAATTACCAATCCGATCCTCTATTTTATACTATCTTCCTCCCATCTCTACCGTCCACGTGTAGATTTAGATTTATGGTGCTGATACTTGTCCTATCAACCCCTCCCCAAAGTCGTTGAGAGTGGTTGTAAAGGCTGGAAAGCAGGGTTCAGTTAGTTGCAGAACACTTAATGTATTGGTGGCAGCTTTCTCTTAGATATTTTCATGCCTCTCTTTGTCCTTTTCTTTCTCAATACTTGCCCTCTTTTGTGAAGTGGTCTAATGCGTCTCCTTTAGATGGTTGACCATCCCCTTTCTCCTTGGCCTGGCCTGTCCGAGGAGGAGTCCTTCCTTGGACTAGGCCCTTGGCCTAACATATACATAGGTATGGGCTTCTCAATTTATCACCCCCACATTAGCTCATCGGAATTCTTCTTTTTTTCTTCCTGGGAGGAAAGGAGGATCTCGATGTGAGAAAAAAGCTCATTCGCACCCATTTTACCCTATTTCTGACAACAAGCTTATTTCTTAATTTACCCAGGTCATGTTTCTAATGTTTCGGTACACGAGGCGCGCCTCCATTAAGGTCCTTACGAAGTGACGCAGATCCAACAATTTAAAGACTTCTTTCGAAATTGTGCGAGATTTATTTTCACCCATAATTCTCTCGTTGGAACTTGGGCGAATTAATTTCCACAAGTTTTCACCTTCTATATAAGACATTTTTGGGGGAATCACTCTTCCTTATTCACAAATCCTTGGGTTCTGCAGGAACCTCAAGTTCTTATTCTTTTAGGTATTTTTAGGGACCCCAACATGACGGTGATCAAAGTCTAGGGAATGAGGTGGCTAAGGGTAAAGGTGATGGCAAGGAAAACAAGCCCTCCTCGGAAATCAAGGATGCCACTAAGATCCAGGATAACGCTATTAAGACAAGGGAAGCAGAGGCCAAAGGCGTTCCTTCCTCCCAATCGAGCAAGAAGGAAATCACTCCTCCTTTAGTCAAGACCCGAAGCAAGTATAGATCGCATTAGATTTTTGGTGCAACAAGGTTTGAGTCCCACCCGTTTCTTAGCCTTGATAGAAGAACATCTTGTAACTAGGAGAAGAGGGATCCATCAAACGTTCCCACCTCTTCTTCTTTCTTATCGCCGGTACCATCCATACTAGCTCGATTGCTGCTAGAACAAGACTGTGGATCTAGCGTCTCCGTTACTTCTTCTTTCTCATCGCTGTTACCATCCACACTTTCTCATTGCCGATACCATCTATACTGGCTCGATTGCTGCTAGAACAAGATTGTGGACCTACCGTTCCTATGAGTTTTCTCTTTTTTTTTTAGTTAGCTTTTGAAACGGGCTTGCCTAAGCCATTTTGTACATGATGTACTTTCCCTTTATTTAATAAATGAGAATTGCATTTTTACTTTATGAGTCTTTCCTTTTTTGCAATAATTGTTTCATGAATGGGTGTGTTGGTATTTTTCTTTCAAGTAGGGCTTAGAATTGATGCTACTGATTGTAATGAAAGGTTGTTACCCTGACTTTATCAAAACTGACAGTGGCACCCGACTGCTGACTTTGAATAAGTTAACTATGTAGGATTAATCAAGAAAATAACCGTATGCTCTACACTGCGAACAACGTAACCATTAAAAAGTGTAGAATTTGAAGTAAGTGATCCGAGGGGACCATCGTGTACTAGGGTTCTGTTTAATATTTATAATGATGTTATAGTGTTAATTCCCCTAAGCACCTGGTCCGAGGGCTTAGGCATGCGTTAGGTTCTTGTTTAAATAAATGAAAGGATGACAGTGTAGTTAGTTATTCTAAACCTATGGTTTGAAGAGGCATCCAGGATTCAGGTTCTGTTTAGGCACTTCTTAGAAATTTCAGAGTGTTAATTTCCCCCAAGCATTTGGTCTGAGGACTTAGGCATGCGTTAGGTTCTGTTTAAGCACTTCATAATGATGTTAGAGTATTAATTTCCCCCAAGCATCTGGTCTGAGGACTCAGGCATGCGTTAGGTTCTGTTTAAGCACTTCATAGAGATGTCCTAGTGTTAATTTTCCCCAAGCATCTGGTTCGAGGACTTAGGCATGCATTAGGTTCTGTTTAAGCACTTCATAGAGATGTCAGAGTGTTAATTTCCCCCAAGCATCTGGTCCAAAGACTTAGACATGCGTTAGGTTCTATTTAAGCACTTCATAGAGATGTCCTAGTGTTAATTTCCCCCAAGCATCTGGTTTGAGGACTCAGGCATGTGTTAGGTTCTGTTTAAGCACTTCATAGAGATGTTCTAGTGTTAATTTCCCCCAAGCATCTGGTCCGAAGACTCAGACATGCGTTAGGTTCTGTTTAAGCACTTCATAGAGATGTCATAGCCAACCCCACTTCGGATCATATTTGATTCGTAGTGCCATCAATATGCACTATTCTGGACAAAGGATTCCATGCAGCGAGACCGTACTAACTAATTTCCGTATATATCCTATGCTTTTGTCATTTCATCTGGCAGGGGTTTAGTGGTCTTGGCCACCAGGTCCATGAGAAACTGGCCCTTAACAAAGGTACAAGATGTATATTTAAATGTTGAAAGCATCCAATACTGTTTTGCACGGAGCAATTCTTTGCGTAGCATGCACCACGACCAAAATGGTCTCTTCCACCAATGGCCTATACATCGTTGCATTGCCTTAGTATGTTGAGCGTTCAACTCGCTAAAACACCGGGTTTCCCACAGATGGCGCCAATTGTGGGGTCATAATCTGGGATCCAAGTCCAGAAAGTATGGAGACTTGGTCTAATGAGCCCAATACAATTAATTTGTAGAGAATGGGTTAGAAACTCGGGCCTTAGCAAATCAGACGAGCGGCCAACATGTCTAAGTGATAAAGAAAGAAAGATAATATCAGTTTACTAGGGAGAGTCCTCCTCGGATTTTATCTGAGGAGGAAGTTGGTTCTTCATCCGTCCCCCCCCTGGTTACCAATCCGGTCTTCTATTTTATACTATCTTCCTCCCATCTCCACCGTCCACGTGTAGATTTAGATTTATGGTGCTGATACTTGTCCCATCATCCCCTCCCCAAAGTCGTTGGGAGTTGTTGTAAAGGCTGGAAAGTAGGGTTCAGTTAGTTGCAGAACACTTAATGCATTGGCGGCAGCTTTCTCTTAGATATTTCCATACCTCTCTTTGTCCTTTTCTTTCTCAATACTTGCCCTCTTTTGTGAAGTGGTCCGATGCGTCTCTTTCAGATGACTGACCGTCCCTTTTCTCCTCGGCCTTACCTGTCCAAGGAGGAGTTCTTTCTTGGGCTGGGCCCCTGGCCCAACATATACATTAGTATGGGCTTCGCGGTTTATCACCCCCACTGTCTCATTCTTATGTAAATTTTTTTTTGTTTATTTTAGTATAAAAACTTACTTTTTTTTTTTTATTTTACATAATTTTCAAAACACTCAACATCATATTATTTGTTTCTCAAAAAAAAAAAAATCATATTATTTATTTTACATTAAATTTCATTAAAGTATCAATTTATCTTATTTTTTTAATTGTTTATATTTTTTTACACTCAACAACCATTATTTACTCCCTATGCAACTAAATGCAAAATAAATAGTATCGGTGTATATTTACACATTGTAATAAACTTATAAATTTACATAATTATACACAGATTGACGTTAGTCATGTTTAAACAAAAATGTATAAACTTTGTTGTAGGGACTATGGCCCAAAATAACAGGTTGGGTCTTGGACTCGTCCGAGAACACCAGCCCATCCGAGGAGTTAACATGGCTTAAGCAACTCATGATAAACATCATTGGAAACAAAGAAAACAGGTCCGAGGAGGAATTTATCCTCGAACATTGAAAATCCAGAGTGAAAGGACATCTCAGGCACTAAAGCCCATCCCCTAAATACGTGAAAAGGAAGGAAACACAAAATATCTAAGCAAAAGCTGTGACCGCCACATTGAATGCACTACAGCTACTTTCCTGATCACATTAATGTGGAGAAGACCCCTGAACAGTGCTACCTTGACTACCGCAACTCACAAAGAACTGAAAGAGGTGTCTGATGGGACAGATGCTCAAGTGAAGGTTTGGATGATCGACAAGTGTAAAGCCCAGATGACAAGAAAATGCCTATATAATGTGTAAAAGCCCCCATAAAGGAGGGAGGAAAAAAGGAGGAGAGAGAACTGTAGCATGCAAAGGAACCCCACTGCATTAATTCGTATATACAAACTAAGTGTTTAGCTCTATCAGATTGTGTGGTCTTTCAATATAATGGCTTTTGTTCTTGTTCATGTGTTACTTTATTCCATGCTATACCCCATTTAACTTACTAAACCTAGTTCTTTGATCCATACTCTACAAAAAATTCATTGTGTTGGGCTCTTTGGATCAAAACTCACAAAATAGGGGTTTGGGCTCCAAAATCGTGTCTTTACAATTGGCGCCGTCTGTGGGAAGAACTTAAGTGTTAGTAAGTACGATGATTAAGCATGGCAAGATCAGGTCCACTCTAAGAGAATCCCCACCAAGCTGACCCTCAGCAGACAGAACCTATTGGGTCTCAGCGGCAAAATAATCCTCCCAACCTTGGGACAAATCCAGGCAATGGAAAAGATCATGAAGGAAGCGTACATACTACCCAGACGAGCCAAAGCCACACCCAAATAGGTAGTCGCATATCCCGGAGGCGAAACAACTATCAGGCCATGCAACGAGAGATAGATGACCTGAAAAGAAAGTTACGCTGTGCACAGCAAATGCGATCCCCCTCCAGCTCAGATACATCCTTTAACGATGAGGAGGATGTCAGTTACAGACAGAGAAACCTTTTCTTACGAGAAGGAGTTGCGCCCTGAACGGAGGTATGAGAGCCCATCTAGTAAGGGTTTTGGTAATGATGCCATGAACAAGGCATTGGATCAAATCTCCAGATCACCCTTCGTGCACAGGATAGAGGGGGCTAAATTACCTCGGCACTTCAATCAACCTAACTTTGCCATTTACAACGGCCGAGCAGACCCCGTGGAGCACGTGAGCCAGTTTAACCAAAGAATGGCTATCTACTCCTAGAAGGAGGCTCTAATGTGCAAAATTTTTCCGTCCAGCCTGGGGCCAGTGGTAATGAGATGGTTCAACAGCTTGAAGACAAATTCCATAGGTTCCTATAAGCAGCTCACTCAGGCCTTTTGCTCTTGCTTTATTACATATAGTAGAGTCCCTCGACCCCTAAGTTCGTTATTATCCTTATCTATGCACGAGGGAGAAACCCTAAAGGCGTATTCGGATAGGTATTGGGAAATGTATAACGAGATAGACGAAAACCACGATGATGTCGCCATCAACACATTCAAGAGTGGCCTCCCCACCGAGCACGGCTTAAGGAAATCTCTAACTGGTAAACCCATCACCAGCGTTCATCAATTGATGGATAGGATTGACAAGTACAAAAGGGTGGAAGAAGACCAGCTACAAGGGAAAGGAAAGGAGAAGATTGTTCCCCCCAAAGGGAATGATTACAGGTCGAAGCAATACAACAATAACCAGCCGAGAAGGGATTTTTCAAAATAGGCTGGACAAACCAACATGCAAACGGTTAATGCTGTATTCAGAGAGCCAATACAACAAGTTCTGGAGAAAGTCAAGAATGAACCTTTCTTCAGATGGCCAGGTAAAATGGCTGGAGACCCCTCGAAGCGCAACCAAAACCTGTATTGTCATTATCATCAAGACCACGGGCATACCACTAAGGATTGCAGGAATCTATGGAATCACCTAGATCAGCTGGTTCGAGAAGGAAAGTTACGTCATCTTTTACACCCCTCTAGCGGTCATCTGGGCCAAGCAATACAAGAACCTCGGAAAGATGTATCTTTGAGACCTCCCACAAGGACGATACACGTCATCCTCACTGCCCTAGGAAGAATCGGCTCTTTTCCTTCTAGGGTGCTGTCCGTGGCTCGGCTCCCCGCCAAGGATAGGGAAAGGGAGTCTAAAAGATCTAAAAAGGGAAACTCATTGATATTGGGGTTCTTGAACGAGGATAAGAGGGGAACTATCCAACCTTATGATGATGCTTTAGTGGTTACGTTGAGGATCGGAGGTTTTATCGTGGTCGATGCCTACTCGCCCTACACAGCAATAGTAGCCAGACCATGGCTCCATGCCCTGGAGGCCATATCTTCTACACTTCACCAAAAGGTAAAATACCCGTCCAAAGGCCAAGTGGAAGAAATTCATGGAGATCAAGCCATGACTAGGCAATGCATGGTGGTCGCCATCTCACGTCGGTCCAATAGCGAGTCCTCGGCTGCTGAGAACTTATAGCAATTAACCACCTCAGTGGCTCAAGTCAACGGACTAGCCGAGGAGATAAAATGTGAAAGTTTAGAAAGGTTTACCGTTGACAATAACCCAGAAAGATTTTTCTAAATCGACTCAGAGTTACCTCTTCAAGAAAAAGAGGAACTAGTCGGGTTTCTGAGGAAGAACGTCGATATATTCGCATAGGACACCTACGATGCCCCAGGGGTTGACCCTAGTCTCATTTGTCACTACCTAAATGTTAACCCATCTTCTATTCCAAAGAAGCAGCCACCCCGGCGCCCTTCGAAAGAGCATGCCGGCGTTGTTAGGGATGAAGTTATGAAACTAAAAAAGGCAGGGGCTATCAAAGAAGTCTTTTACCCCGAATGACTGCAAATACGGTGGTGGTAAGAAAGAAGATGGGGAAGTGGCGAGTCTGCGTTGATTTCACAGACTTAAATAAGGCATGCTTGAAAGTCCCGTTCCCGTTGCCTCAGATAGACCGACTAGTAGACGCGAGTATTGGCCACCCCCGAATGAGCTTCCTGGATGCCTTCCAGGGTTATCATCAAATACCACTGGCATTAGAAGATTAGGAGAAAATGGTGTTTATGACACCCCGTCGGAAACTACCATTATAAGGTGATGCCTTTCGGATTAAAGAATGCAGGATTAACCTACCAAAGGATGATGACTAGAATGTTCGAACCCCAGCTAGGCAAGGTTATTGAGGTCTACATAGATGATATGGTAGTAAAAAGTAAAGTGGCATCCGAGCACGTGGAAGACCTCGAAGTCATTTTTAGCATCTTAAGGGAGCACAAGCTGCACCTCAACGCTTCTAAGTGTTCATTTGGGGTCGGGTCTGGAAAATTTCTGGGCTACATGGTAACTCACAGAGGAATAGAGGTGAGCCCGGACCAAATCAAAGTGATTAATAGCCTACAAGCTCCTCGGAACCTAAAAGAAGTGCAGAAACTCACTGGTATGATCGCAGCGTTGAATCAATTCATCTCACGATCTGCAGACCGATGTCGACCTTTCTACCTCTTGATGAATAAGTGGAAAGGGTTTGAGTGGTCGGAAGATTGTGTTCTAGCTTTCCAGCAACTTAAAGAGTACCTATCACGACCACCCATCATGTCTAGCCCTGAGACCGACGAGGTTCTGTTCGCATACATAGCAGTAGCCTCTCATGCCGTAAGCTTGGTACTAATATGGGTTGATAATGGGATACAGTGACCAGTATACTACGTAAGTAAATTGTTGCATGAAGCTGAAGTGTGCTGCTTACCATTGGAAAAAGCGATTCTTGCAGTAATGCATGCCACGCGAAACTTCCCCATTACTTTCAGGCACATACGGTCATTGTCCTAACCCAACTTCCCCTCCAATTGGTGCTCCGAAGCGCCGATTACACAGGAAGAATCGCCATGTGGAGTACGCTTTTAGGGGCTTTCGATATTAAATACATGCCTAGGACCTCTGTCAAGGGTCAAGTCCTCGCGGATCTAGTCGCTGAATTCGCTGAACCCTCTGTAGAAGCAGTAGCCGAGGAGGAAATCATGGATGGAAAATCGATTGGCACAATCTCGGCACAAGCAACCTCGCGATGGAAAGTCTATGTGGACGGCGCGGCCAACCAAAAAGGATCTAGGATAGGGCTAGTTCTAATATCGCCCGAAAGGATTACCATTGAAAAGTCATTAAGACTTGGGTTTTCGGCTATGAACAATGAAGCCGAGTACGAGGCCTTACTCCAAGGAATGATCATGGTGCAAAAAATGGGCGGAAAGGCAATAGAAGCATTCTCGGACTCCAGATTTGTAGTAGGCCAAGTGATGGGTGAGTTGGAAGTTAGAGATGCGAGAATGCAGGAGTACCTCGGTTAAGTCAAGCGCCTGCAATCAGGCTTTGAATCTTTTAATTTGATGCACGTTTCTAGAAGTGGGAACACACATGCGGATTCACTGGCCACCCTTGCCACGTCTTCTGCGCATGATCTACCACGAATGATCCTTGTTGAGGATTTATACAAAACAGGTACCA
The DNA here is from genome assembly GCA_025762765.1 of Quercus bicolor. Classification (NCBI taxonomy): domain Eukaryota; kingdom Viridiplantae; phylum Streptophyta; class Magnoliopsida; order Fagales; family Fagaceae; genus Quercus; species Quercus bicolor. Next base: position 1,558 of record JAOXJQ010123048.1, on the reverse strand, counting down.
TCGAAAGGGATACAGTTCAGATCCATCAAATCAGCAGGAATCCAAGCTGGATGGATCCTATAGTGAACTTCCTCAAAGATGATGTATTACCCAAAGGAAAATTAGAGGTTGAGAAAATACGAAGGAATGCTCCTCGGTTTTGGTTGTCGGAGGACCACAAGCTTTACAAGCGCTCCTATTCTGGGCCGTACCTATTATGCATACACCCAGAGGAGTTCGAGTCCTTGCTTAAAGAACTACATGAGGGAATTTGTGGGAGTCATACAGAAGGAAGATTGCTAGCGCACAGAGCACTCACCCAAGGGTATTGGTGGCCGAACATGCAGAGAGAGGCCCAAGAATATGCAAGGAAGTGTGATCAATGCCAAAGATTCGCCCCAAATATCCACCAACTGGGGGGAGTCCTTAACCCCCTCTCCAGTCCTTGGCCGTTCGCTTAGTGGGGTCTTGATATTGTCGGCCTTTTCCAGAAAGCAGCAGGGAATAAGCGATACTTAATAGTCGACACTAATTATTTCACCAAATGGGTAGAGGCTGAACCTTTGGCCAACATCAGGGACGTGGATGCAAAGAAGTTCATTTGGAAAAACATCATTACGCGCTTTAGAACCCCTCACACCCTCATCTCGGACAATGGTCTTCAATTTGATAGTAAAACCTTCAGGAAATATTGTTGCGACTTCGGGATCACAAACCGATATTCCACTCCTGCCTACCCCCAAGGAAATGGGCAAGCCGAGGCCGTGAACAAAGTCATAGTGAGCGGGCTAAAAAAGAGGTTGGATGATGCAAAGGGAAGATGGGTGGAAGAGCTACCACACGTCTTATGGACCTACCGAACTACGCTGCGACGGTCAACGGGAGAAACTCCTTTTTCAATGACTTATGGGGCCAAAACCGTGCTCCCCCTTGAAGCCAGCTTCCCCACGTTGAAATCCAGCACCTTTACCCCAAGAAGTAATGACGAGTTACTAGGGAGAAGTCTAGACTTAGCTGAGGAGAAAAGAGAAAAAGCAATGATCCAAATGGCCTATTACCACCAAAAGTTAAAGTAGGGGTACGATATTAATGTAAAGCTACGACCCCTAGGGCCAGGTGACCTCGTGATGAGAAAAATTTTTGGCAACGCCAAGAACCCTTCCTGGGGCAAGCTGGGACCCAACTGGGAAGGACCATATCGCATCACCTCTATGGCAGGAATAGGTGCATATTATCTGGAAGACTTAGACGAGAAAACTGTACCTCGCCCATGGAATGTAAACAATCTAAGAAGATATTATTATTAATGAAAACAGTTGTGCTTGTGTTTTGTCCCGTGATCATCGCGTATTCATTGGCTCACTTCCATCCATTCAAGTTTTAAACAGAACCTAAGTCCTGCATGGCTCCTTAGACCACAGACTTAGGGGAAATTAACAACTTAGGACATCTATCCAAGTTTTAAACAGAACCTAAGTTCTGCATGGCTCCTCGAACCACAGACTTAGGGGAAATTAACAACTTATGGCATCCATCCAAGTTTTAAACAGAACCTAAGTCCTGCATGGCTCCTCGGACC
>JAOXJQ010123019.1:0-17572 GCA_025762765.1 Quercus bicolor | reverse complement strand
TCAATTAAAAATATAATGTCTGCTGCTTCATCTCAAATAAACTGAATACTGGGAAATAGATAGAAACTTTTGTCAAGAGTACATACAACTAGTAAAATTCCAAAATACAAATTTCAAAGTCATATAAAAATATCATTGTTCACAGTAAACAAATTTCGTAAGTTTGGAAACAAGAATTAAATTCATTTCAAACTAATAAATACATGGATGAAAGTAATTACCAATCATATAATAATTTTTTCATTGGACCTTGAAAATAATACCAATGTTTAAAAAAATTTCATATGCTAAAAATTTATGACCATAGTCATATTATATCCCTTTGACTAGATTCGAATCACATATAGGCTAGAGATCTCTGAAGGAACTTGTTCTATACCAATGTATATCCCCATTAGCGGGGTCCAAAGCAGTGGTGGAGTTAGGATTTTATTTTAGGGAGGGCAAGATTAAAAAGAACAGCAAAAGTTACATGCTATGTGTACAAAACACATAACTGAAATTGTGTTCATGATTTTGAATTATAATTGAAAAAAATATCAAAATGAACCTTGACTATAGATGACTTTGGTTAGAACTAACAAAAGTTATAAATCACCTTTGGAAATGATGCGACTTTAAGCACATCTTAAAAACTAGCAAGGATTTCCTCTAAACACTTCAAATTCAAAACTTCAGAGAGCTAAGGGAGTTAGCGTGAAACTCCCCTGTTTCATGACTTTAAAACAGGGTGTATTTCCCAACTTTTGAAACTTTGCAGCAATAGCAACTTGTTGACCCATAAAACCCATGGATTAGCTAACCGAGATTCCCTCAAAATATTGGTTTTCAATTATTGTAAAACACCAAAAGTGCCGTAAGACTTCTAATAATTATCAAAAAAAAGAAAAAAAAAAGAAAAAAAAAAGAACTGATAACTTAATTATGGACTCACATAGTTTTTTCAAATAATATGTAAAACTTATCTTTTCTTAGCAAAATAAATTGTAATACTTATCTCTTGACCCTTGGTTGACAAGAGCAAACTAATCAAAAAATCTGGCAAGGGGGGCCAAAATAAGCGTTAGACTATTATATTAAAGGAGTTTGAGGGAAGGTCATCACGGGGGGCGTTTACCACAAAAGGGTGCTAACAACCCAACAATGAAATGAAGAGCAAGAGCGGAGTAAATAACAACTCAAAAACCATAAAAATGAAGAGTATACCCGAAACCCATCTTCCATTTCTGTCTCTGTGGTATTTACACTTCCATTCTTGTACACAAAACACAAACCATCACAGAGAGTCGCAGCACATACATTCTATTTCTAATCTGTGCCATAGATTGCTCCTTTGTCATGTCTATACTAGTTTTGCATGCCTAAATGACCTCTTTGTTACAAGCTCACAAACACAAAGCACACAAAGCATAAAAGACCAAGTGGCTTACCCTCTGTCAAACGCATGTTCATCCACCGCTACGGCTTTGTCCCCGCTTTCACAAATCTTCAGCCCACGCGCTGTGTAGGTCCTTCCTAGGCACTAGATCGTAGTGGCGGAGATGGGAGTTCTTTTGTTTTGCTTTTGAGAGCGGAGATGAGACCGATTCAGTTTTGGGAGTAAGGACTGAGGTGGTGGTTGTTGTGCGGAGTGTAAATATCTCATTTTATACCCTTTAGAACTTGAGCTCCCGTTCTCCAATGATGACATCATTTGTAGGCCCAGGGTTGATTTAAAATATCTCGCCTTATGTAATAATTGAATGTAAAATGCATTATGTATCCTTAATTTTTTTAAAAAATTTACTAAATTTAAAACACTTTCAAATAACAAATATAGAGAGCAGTGGTAGGCCTTTTTTTGCATCTTGACTTGGATTGCTCCTGTCATACTACGGCCCTATAATTCTAGGATAGGAAAGTTGGAATTGACCTAATTGAAACACACCTTAGGCCAACTTGTGCGCAAGTTAGGGCCTTGGTAGGAATCTTGAGTGTGTCATGTGCCCACGGTAAGAAATACTATTACAAAACGTTATAGCAGGAAAAACATAATACAACAAGATAACTAAAACACTACAACTAAAATATTTTCTACTAACAACGATAATGCTTGAACAGTTCCACAAAGGAGAAATATGATAATGTGATTATAGCAGGAATAGATTAATAGCAGAAAAAAGTTACTTTAGTCCTTGATCAACCATGGCAAAAGAAAAGAAGATTAGTCTACTAAAAGAATGGACTTGACTCTTTGGTAGATTCAAGTCCAAGAAGGGAACCAATCTCCAATGTGGGTAACTTCAGAGGGGAATCCTGCTGTAGAAGTTACTCACTTTGGAAAATGGACCTAAGTGGTTTGATCTCAGATTCTTAACTTGTTAAAGAGTGGGCTATTGAGAGGGAGAGAAGTGGGTAGCCTATTGGTGCATGCTTTTACTCCTATCACTCATATTTTTCTTCCTCACTCTTGGTTTCCTTGTTTTTTTTCTTTTCCGTTGTAGTTCCCTTTCCCTCCCTGTTTCTCAATGTTCTTTACAGTGCACATCCATGGCCTTTTATATTGCCTGTCTTGATAAGATTTACCATTTTTACCCCTTATTTTGGCCTGTTGTGGGTGTCCTTTCAAGACTACCCACTGGTTTGCCATTGCCTAACTACCACCACTACACTGTGTTGGCCGTGCCATGCCTCATTCCAGACAAAAGTGGTTTTGTTTTGTTTTTTTACTTCCCTTGGCATTTCCATCTGGATAAGGGCTGGGCTTTTCTCTTACCAACCTTTATAGCATGCACCTAGTGATTCTAGCTCATGTTTGCCTCTTTTGGGTGGGATGTCATCTCAGTAGGATATTTACCCTAAAAGAGCTTAAGCAAGAACCCCAAAATAGGCTCCCCCTTCTCCCCACTGCCAGACCACACCTTCTCTTACTTCTAACCCATGACTCACCTCCCCTGTATTGGCTGGGTACAAGTAGGTGGTGTCTGAGCCTTGTGTGTGTGCTCCACTTCCATATGAGTCCATTGCTTTTCTGGCGTTCATGCGTTTGCCATTGCCTACAGGTTTGTCTAACTTTGCTGCATGCTTTGGTGCTTGTTTAATTCTTGTGGCGTGGATGAGTTGTTGGGTTTTCATTCTTTGCATCTCATTTCTTCTTTGGGTTAAGCATTGCATGAGTGTGGGCTTTCTCTTCTTTAATTCGGCTCATGTCTCCTTTCATCCTTTGTCCGTGGGCTAGCTTGTGCTCTTGCCACGCCATTGCATTGTTCCTACTATGATATCCTTTACCCTTGTTTACTTTGCTACTTCTAGGCTTGCGGGCTGAAGTGTCTGCCGTGTAAGTTTCATATTTTATTCTTTCCTTTAGTTTCTATTGCCTAGTATTCCTGTTGGGCCAGTTCATATAACATCTCGGGCTTCCCCGGCCCATTTTATTACAAGTTGATTTGCTTATTGGTTGGCGGCCATTACAAGTTGATTGGTTGGCAGCCATTGCAAGTTGGTTGGTTGCCAAGAAAGTGCAAGAAATGAAAGAAAAAATGTGATTTGATGGTAGGGACTAAATTGATTACAAGTTGAAATATTTTCATTGACTGCTACCAATATGTAAGAATCAAATTAATAATGACCCTAAAATGTAATGATCAAAATGATAATTTCCCTTCAATTATTAATAGTTAATGGGCTCACATATCTTCCTCTTTTCTACGAGGTCGTAAATAATAAGAACAAATTTAAGATCTATTCATTTTGTTCCCTAATTTTTTTCATAACTTAGACGTGATAGTAGGAAAAAAAAATGGTAAATCTTTTTGAAAGTAAGAATAATTAGATATAATTTGTTGTATAAAATAATTGTGAGAAAAAATATGATAAAAAGCGTGATCATAAAATTACACAAATTATAATCGATATAATTTCCTAATCTCTAGTGGGAAAAGGCTGAACTGATGGAGATGCAAGTAATAATTAGAACAAACAAAAGAGACTATTCTAATAACAAAAGAAATCACCAATTATTGATAGATGGGATGCTTATGTTATTCAAAAACATTTAGGATCACATCATTTTGTGTCCTAATTTTGTCATAACTTAGATGTGATAACAGAAAAAAAAAATGATAAATCTATGTAAAAGTAAAGAATAACTAAATATAATTTGTCGTTTAAAATAATTGTGAGAAAAAATATGATAAAAAGCGTGGTCATAAAATTACACAAATTATAATCGATATAATTTCCTAATCTCTAGTGGGAAAAGGCTGAACTGATGGAGATGCAATATTAGAACAAACAAAAGAGACTATTCTAATAACAAAAGAAATCACCAATTATTGATAGATGGGATGATTATATTATTCAAAAACATACGCACCAAAACATAGATGACATAAAACTAGAAAAGTTAATAAGTAACCCAGCAATTTGATTATTATTATTATTATTATTACCAAAAAAGTGTTAAGGATAAGAACCACCCACATATTCTAATGACTATATTTTTTATACTTTTTCTATTTAGATATTTTGTATGTGAAGATCTTGAATTTAACAAACTGTAATTGAGCTTGTAAGGACCCAAAAATTTGTAGCACAAGCCCACTTAGAATAATGGGTTGTGCCTTTCAAACATGGCCCAAACCAATAAAATTTGTAAGAGGAGGGAAAGAACAACAACAATGGGCTCTACCCAAGGACAGCTACAGGGAAGAATCAAGTTTATATTTTGGAACAAATGAGTGTCAGGCTCTACACAGCTACTCCTGAGGAGGTTGAGTTTGCATAAAAAGTAGAACTGTTCATTCTCTTCTCCCAATGCTCTTCCTTCTGTTTCTTTTCTCATTTTTTTCCGATCACCTTTTCCAACATTCTTTCCTTTCCTTATATACCTCTACCTCCATCACATCTTCACCATTCATTTCTACCTAACCTCCCTCCTTTTTTGACAATTGTTACCTTTCACATTTGAAGAAGATGGTGGAAGAAATCTGCCTAGCTATGGCCTACACTGTTTAGGTCACTTCCTCATCAATGCGGCTAATAAAGCTGTTGTCTATCATTTAATGCGGATGCAACAGGCTACACCAGGCCAAAAGCTTCCTTACTGCCCACTGATTTCCACTCTCTTCAGATCCTAGCTCCCACTTTGAATACCAAAGAGTACCATGATTCATTTCTTCTCCTCCTCGGGCGACTTCCTCCTTTATGCCCGTGGCTTGCAGCATTACCACGTCAATGCTGCGACCTTTCGACTTCATCCTCAGTCCTCGGGCCAATGCTGCGACCTTTCAACTTCATCCTTGGTCCTTGGGCACCCACAATAGCCCCCTAAAGCTTTAACTATTTGTTTAGAAACAAAAGTGAATTTTTAGTCTCTCAAGCAAAACACGCACGTGTAACATGGGTTGCCATGTATCAACGTCCTTTCATCTGTCCTTCGCACGTTCCTGGCACTTCGGAATCCACAGTCTCACATTTATGGTGTCAGGTGGCTGCTTGTCTCCCCACGTTCTACAGTTTGATCAAGATCTTACAGTCCTCATTTCCCCCCATGGATGGGCGGGAATTTTGCCGCTCGCTTTTCCACTCCTATAAAAGGAGAACTTAGAGCTGGTTGAGGCTCATTTTGAACGTTTTGGCGATCTAAGTTGAAGAGCAAAGTTCCTGAGGAGCACTCTTTGCATTCATCAGTAGGTGTGTTGATTTCCCTTCTTTCTTTTTTTTTCACAAGTTTCATACTTCACCTCTTAAAAGACCATAGGTAGATATGCTAAGTTAGTGGACACTGCCGAGGTTAGGGCAACCTTTAGGGCATAATGTAGGATCCCCAATAATGTTGAAATCCAACACTGTGAGTGGTTGGTCTTGAACATACCTTCTCAGTTTGTGGTCATTCGTATGATCGCCTTTATTGAAGACGAGATGGAACTTCCTATGGGAAGGGTAAACCGAGATTATCTCATAAATTATAGGTTAACCCTGACTTAGTGTTCACCCAACATCTTTAGGATCCTTGGGTGCATAGATGCAATAAACCGTAGAATGGGGACCAACCTTACCTAGCATGATGTAAATTGGGTGTTCCAATGCTAGAAAGGAGAGAAAACCAAGTATTATATGAAGTGTAGGGTTCCAGCAATTAGGTTAATTTCTTGCTTGCCCAACTCGAGCAAAGGCATGGACGAGGATTTTCTCATTATCTCGGGAGGCTGGCATGATGGAATACACTATCCTACCAAGGAAGAGGAACTAGGTAGGGCTCCCAAGGACCAGGGTCACACTTTGGAATTTACATAGCTTTTCTAGTGTTAAAGATTTCTTCCCTCTAATTTTTACTAAAGATCCACCTGGTTTCATTTGGCAGACGAATACCACATAGCTCTAGCCAAACACTTGGTGAATTTCAAAGACCTAAACAGGATCCTTAAGTCAAAGATATTTCTGCACACAAACGGACAACTTAGGGTAGCTCATGTCATCCTTGGGTAAAAAACATCCACAAAACGCTTATAGAGTCCAAAGAACGTTATTAAGGCCAGTGACCTTCGCCTGGTTTTAATTGACATAGCTTTCCCTGGATTCCTGCTGACTGAGCCTCCTCCATAAGGGACTCAGGACGCTCAGTTGCCCGCCCCTCTAGCCGTCAAACTTCTCTACTCCCAAGAGCTAACTCTACCCTTAGACGAAAAAGACAAAGCGTCCACATCTGAGTCTATTCAAGAAGTGATAGATAAGGACTTTGAAGTTTTTTATCGCTCGGATGCTCCTAGCACATCCCAAGCTCAACCTTCAACAATCATGGGTTTTGAAGAAAAAACCCTAAACTTGCTAGCATTACTTATCGCCCATGCTGGGGGCTCTTCCCTAACTGTGGCAGTGGTAACCCGACCACCTACCCTGGCTGCCATGCACACGTCCACAACTAACACCGAGGACAAAAAGGGAAAAAAGGCCCAAGGTGGCAAGGGTGCTGAGGGCACAGAAGAAGGGGAGATTACACACACTTCTCATCAACCCCCTACTAAGGAAGCCCGAACTAGAAAAGGGCAATCCAAAAAGTCCACATCAACCGGGACTCCCAAGGAGGTTGGAGGGGACCAACCAAGGAAGGCATCCATCTAGAGGCCTATCTTCACTTTAAGCTTTGGCAATCTAGTTCTGGATAACGCCAACTTAAGGGATCCCACCAAGGGTAGCCCAGGCCTAGTGGCCGAGTGTCTAGAGAAAGCCCTGTGTTTACTAGAAGATAGAAAGAGCTGAGATGCTTCAGGAAGCATGAAGTCTTCCTCACCCTCAAACAAGACCTGACCAAGGTATGTAAACACTTCCACTTCATCGCATGGCACTACTCCATATACAAGGTATAAACACTTATGTATTTGTTATTCGTGCAGTCCGTCCAAGCTGCCTTTATGGCCAAGGAGTGGGTGGACCATTCTCTAAAGATGGCCAGGGATGCTAAGGCCAAGCAAGAGGTCACTGAGAGGGCCTACACGGACGCTGAAAAAAAGTTAAAAGAAACCATTGCTCAGCTGGCCGAGGTGGAGAAGGCTCGCAGAAATGTTGAGTCTGTCTTCTCGAGCTATGAAAAGCAAGCTACTGAAGCCCTAGAGGCCCAAAGGAAGGCAGAAAATAAAATGGCCTTAACTGTTGTGGAGCTGAAGCAAGCTAACAAAGAACTGGAGAAAATGGAGAAGGAGAAAGCTGAGACTGAGCAAATGGCGTATGATGCTGGGATGACCAAGGCAACCGAAAGCCTCACTACCCAACTTAGGGCGTTGCCCATGCCTTATGCTTAGAGGTGTGGGGCTAAGCTCTGACCGCTACAGGGTTTTGCACCGAATTAGAGCTTCGAGCTCCTAACAAGGTGTACTACCCACCCGCCCTATGCTTAGCTCCCACTCCTCCTCAACTCCCAACAAATGCAAGCTTCGCCCCCCCAATCTTCCTCAGCTCGACCCAGCAATGATCCTTCTTCCACCTCAGCCAAAGGCAAGGAAAAGAAAAAGGAACTTCCACCTCCAATGGATGTGCCGAAAGTGGTGGCCTAGGAGGAAGTGGTTGAGGGGATTCCCTTGAAGAGGAAGAAGAAGGATAAAGAGCAGGAGAAGAAGGGAGCCCAAGAGCAAGAGCTAGTAGCCTAGTTTAGCTCTATCCTAGGAGATACTTAGGCGTTTTTTGTAATAGGCCATTGCATATATAGTGCCTCCCCTTCTTCTTGTTTATGCCACAGTTTTCATACTTTTAATGAAAAAGAGTTTAAAGTTAGTATTGCTTGTTTGTTGTGTGTTTTATTTTTTATTTTTTATGTGTATTGCTTGTTCTTCTGATCTGGTTACCTTTCTTCCTTCATAATAATCACGCTGTGGCAACTTGTAACTTCATCACAACATAACGAGTGGGCTAACTCGTGAAATTTGAATAAATTATCAATCAATACTTACTTGAAATTGGACTTGGACTCAAGCTAACTTGTTGACGTTACTTCACAAACCTAAGGAAATCCCTTTGACCTTTACTGCTCAGTCTGTTTAAACAAAATTGCCTATGTTAATTTACCTTAGGCTTGTGACCCGAGGAGCCGGGCAAGGCCTAGGTTTTGTTTAACACTTAAAAAAATTTTACAATATTAATTTACCCTAGGTTTGTGACCCAAGGAGCCAGGCAAAACCTAGGTTTTGTTTAACACTTAGAAAAAATTTGCAATGTTAATTTACCTTAGGCTTGTGACCCGAGAAGCCACGCAAGGCCTAGAATCTGTTTAATACTTAGAAAAATTTTGTAATGTTAATTTACCCTAGGCTTGTGACTTGAGGAGGCAAGAAAGATCTAGGTTCTGTTTAACACTTAGAAAAATTTTGCAATGTTAATTTACCCTAGGCTTGTGACCTGAGGAGCCAGGCAAGACCTGGATTTTGTTTAATACTTAGAAAAATTTTGCAATATTAATTTATCCTAGGCTTGTGACTCGATGAGCCAGGCAAGACCTAGGTTTTGTTTAATACTTAGAAAAAATTTTGTAATGTTAATTTGCCCTAGGCTTGTGACCCGAGGAGCCAGGCAAGACCTAGATTCTGTTTAACACTTAGAAAAATTTCACAGATCAATTGTCTCTACACAATGCATCCACAACAAGATGTAACCAAGCAAGATATGAATGGCAACATAATTTATTAATAATAATAATGTCGTAGATTGTTTACATTCCACAGATGAGGGATTACATTCTCATCCAAATCTTCCAAGTGGTAGGGCCCAATACCAACAATGGAAGTGATTCTATATGGCCCTTCCTAATTAGAACCCAGCTTGCCCCAAGGAAGGCTATTGGCCGTCCCCACCACTTTCCTCAAGACCAGGTCTCTCGGGGCCAAGGGTCTGGATTTGACTCCTTTATCATACCTTTGTTTAAGTTTCTGTTGGTAGTAAGCCATCTTTACCATTGCTACCTTTTGTCTTTCCTCGACTAGGTCCAGGCTATCTAGGAGTAAATTGTGGTTCTCTTTAACATTGAATTGGTCCGTTCTCAAAGTTGGGAATCCAGATTCAAGGGATATTATTGATTTTGACCCATAGGTCATTGAAAAAAGGGTTTCCCCTATTGATCTTCGGGGCGTAGTACAATAAGTCCATAATATATGGGGCAATTCATCCACTCATTTTCCCTTAGCATCATCCAACCTTTTCTTCAGTCTAACCACTATAACTTTATTGGTGGCTTCAGCCTGCCCATTCCCCTAAGGATAAGTAGGTGTAGAATACCCATTCCTAATCCCCAACTCCCTGTAATATCTTCGGAAGACTATACTGTCAAATTGAAGGTCGTTGTCTAAGATCAGTGTGTGAGGAACTCCAAACCTGATGACAATGTTCCTCCAAATGAATCTTTTAGCATCCATGTCCCTGATATTGGCGAGGGGCTCGGCTTCCACCCACTTGATAAAGTAGTTATTAGGACATATGTGATTCACTTGCTAGAAACATATGTCACTATTTTATGTAATTGGCTAATCCTTTGACAAAACACACTTTACTTGTAATTGGGTAGATCTAGGATGTGTTTAATATTTCAAGAAACCTTGTTTTAAGATCAAGTGTTAAAGCCATGCAAGTTTGTCCAAGATTCAAGTTGAAAAAATGCCTGTCATTAAAGCTCAACAGCTAGCATCTATCGAGCTTGAAGAGCTATTCCAGCCCTGTGGCTCGACAACAGCTCGAAAGATAGCCATCTGTCGAGGTTTAAGAAAAATAGATTTTTCTATTCTGTTTTCTTCCAATCCGTGATTGTATGTTTGGGCTTTCTTTTCTCACAACCTTAGACATATAAAAGGATTATTTTAAGGGTCATCAAAGAGGACACAAGTTGCACAAGTGTTGAGCAAAGTTTGTTCAAGCAAATTGTGACTGGAGACAAAATTTGCTCTAATTCATCTTTCTTGTGTAGAAGTTGCTGTGTTTGTACACCGTAGGGTTTTATGATCAAACATCTTCTTGATTTTCATCGTCTGGATGAATTGAAGAACTTTGCAGCCAACAACCTTTTTTAGTTGGTGATTGAAGTCGCATACTGGGATCTGTGCAATTGGTTAGTCACGTATTGGGAGCCGTGCATTACAAGGAGAGATTGTCACTACAAAACAAGTCCAATTGTGTATTGGGGTAAGGGTTTAACTTTAAGTTGGTATAAGGTACTGGGATTCCTTTACTTGTAACCGTTTGTTTTGATAATAGTGGATTCCCGGGAATGGTAACCTTAAAATCACCCGGTGGGGTTTTGCCTTGGTGGTTTTTCCCATTCGTAAACAAATCACCCATGTAAAATTTAATTTCTGCTGCATTTAGTTATTTGGTGATTTGTTTGTGCTACCACGCTTATTGCATGTAATTGAATCTAATTAATTTCACTTGGCTAAATTAATTAGTTAATTTATCACAAGGGGCCAATACGTTTTTGGCCTATTAGTAGTCTGTGCTGACAATGAGCCATCTTCGATTCCTTATAGCTTAGGAAAAGGGTCCCACTATATCCAAGCTCCACTGGGCGAATGGCTAAGGGCTAGACAAAGGAATTAGAATTCCCCCCGGTTGATGGATATTTAGGGCATACCTCTGGCATTAGTCACACTTTTTTACATAATTCTGAGAGGTTTTTCGCATGCTAAGCCACCAGTACCCCTGGGTGAGGGCCCTATGTGCTAGAGACCTTCCTCTTGTATGACTCCCACAAATGCCCTTGTGTAGTTCTTCTAATAAGGGCTCCACGACTTCTGGGTGTACGCACAATAAATATGGTCCTAAGTAAGAAAGCTTGTACAACTTTTGCTCCTCAGATAGCCAATAGCGAGGGGCAGCTCTACGTACCTTCTCCGCCTCACACTTGTCTTCAGGTAAGGATCCCTGCTTCAAAATGGTGACTATGGGGTCTATCCAGCTCGGCCCCACATGGAGGCTGCACACCCCTATCAAAGATGCTCTTGTGAGACTTGAGGTATCCATCTCCTTAATAACAACAACCCAAGTAAGACTTAACTCTCGTGAAGTGGCCAACATTGCTAGAGAATTTGCATGAGAGTTTTGTCCCCTTGAGATTTGCTTCAAAATAAGGCCCTTAAATTGAGCTCGAGCATTCTATACTTTAGCAAGGTACCCTTATATCCTTTCATCCCAAGCTTCGAATTCACCATTGACTTAGCCCACGATCAATCTAAAATCAAAGTACAATTCCACCATTTCTCCTCCCAATAGCCTGACCATAGCTATCCCTGCTAGCAAGGCCTTGTATTCGGCCTCATTGTTGGTGGCTGAGAATCCCAATCGTAATGACTTCTCCATTATCAACTTCTCGGGGGTGACCAATACAATCCCTACTCCTACCCCCTTTCAATTGGAAGCTCCATCTATATAAACTTTCCACGAGGGGGCAACTGTGGCCGATGAGACCAATCCACCCATAACTGCATTTTCCTCCTTGGGAACACCCTCGGCGAATTCTACTACAAAGTCTGCTAAAACCTTTTCTTTTACTGGCGTCTAAGGCATGTATTTGACATCATAGGCTCCTAACTTGGTTCCCCATTTAGCAATCCTGCTAGTGTAATCGGATTTCCTTAGTAGGGCTTGCAAAGGGAGTTGGGTAAGTACTACAACGGTATGGGCCTGTAAGTAATGGGGAAGTTTCCTTGTGGCATGTACAATGGCCAATACTGCCTTTTCCAAGGGAAGGTAACGCGTCTCAACCTCTTGCAGGGATTTGCTAACATAGTAGACGGGCCTCTGAATTCTGTCCTTGTTCTTGACTAGGACGAAGCTAATAGTGTGTTTGGTGACTGCTAGGTATGCATACAACACTTCCTCCTTATCGGTGGATTGGACAAGTACTGATTGAGGTCCTCAAAAGCCGTTACACACTCCTCAATCCATTGAAAATCCTTCCACTTGTGAAGCAGTTGAAAGAAAAGATGACACCTGTCTGCAGACCGAGAGATGAACCTGTTCAAGGCTGCTGTCATCCCAATCAACCTCTGCACCTCCTTGGGATTCCAAGAAGGGTGCATATTGTTAATAGCCTTGATCTGTTTTGGATTGACTTCAATTCTGCGGTGAGTAATCATGTATCCTAGGAATTTACCCGAGCTAACCCCAAAAGAACACTTGGATGTGTTAAGGCGTAGTTTATATTCTCTCAACACTGAGAAAGTTTCTCCCAAATCGACCAGAAGCTCTTCTACCTCCTTACTTTTAACTACCATATCATCAATGCTCCTCCCTATCTGCCTTTCAATCATTAGTGTTATCATTCTCTGATAAGTGGATCCTGCATTTTTGAGGCCGAAGGGCATTACACGATAATGATAGTTCTTACTGGGGTCACAGAAGGCCGTCTTCTCTTGGACAAACAATGATAGAGGTATCTGATGGTAGCCCTGAAAGGCGTCCAGGAAACTCATCGATGTCCCACCATGATTTCCACCAGTTGGTCAATTATAGGAATGGGGAAGGGGTCTTTTGGGCAGGCTTTGTTCAGGTCTATAAAAGCCATGCACACTCGCCACTTCCCATTTTTCTTCTTAACCACTACCATGTTAGCTAGCCACTCAGGGTAGAAGATTTCCTTAATAGCTCCAACTTGCTTTAACTTGTTCACCTCTGTCTTGACTGCCTCGATGTAGTATTTGGATGATCGTCGAGGAGGCTGCTAACGCGACACGGCCTCAAGATTTACCTTTAATCGGTGACATGCCAACTCGAGATTAATTCCTAGAACTTCATAAGCATTCCATGCAAAAACATCAATATTTGCCTTTAAGTCAGAGCCTAGGTCAGAGCCCCCCACCACAGACATAAGTCCAAAACTCATCCTAATATCGCCCCCTGGCCTAACCAAGATCACATTAATAGTGCCTAATGCCGGTCGAGGAATGCCGTTTCCATGCATCCCATTTCTCAAGTGTCCAACCTATTCTACAAGCTGATGTAGGAAGTAATTGAGTTTCCCTGCCCTCGCCAACTGATTGAGGTGATCACACAAGGTCCGACAGTCCTCCGTGGTGTGTCTTCTGTCCCGATGGTAATAGCAGTAAAGGCTCAGGTTTCTTTTGGATGGATCCCCACCCATCCTGTTGGGCCACTTGAAAAATGGCTCGTTTATTTATCTTCTTTAGTATCTGGCACACTGGCTCCTTAAACAGTGAATTGACCAGTTGAACCCCCGTGGATGCCGCATGACTAGGGAAATCTCTTCGGGGCCGATCATTATGGTACCCCCCCCCCTCAAGGATCCCCTTTTTCCGAGAACACTTTAACTTTTCCTTTTCCTTGCATCTGGTTCTCTTCCAGCCTCTTGTACTTGTCTATGCGATCCATGAGCTGGCGCATGTTCAAGGCAGACTTCATTGCTAATGACTTCCTTAGGTCATGCTCAGTCGGGAGGCCAACCTTGAAGGTCCTCACATATCCTCAAAATCTTCATCCACTTCATTGTACATTTCCCAATACCGGTCCGAGTAGGTCTTGAGGGTTTCCCCCTTCCGCATGGCTATAGACAGAAAAGAATCCACTGACCTGGGGACTCTACTGCAGGTTATGAATCTAGCGCCAAATGCCCTTGTCAGCTCTCTAAAGGACCCAATTGACCCTTCCTCAAATGCATCAAACCAACGCACGGCAACAGGCCCGAGGCTGAAAGGGAACACCTTGCACATAAGGGCCTCATTGCTGGCATCGATGGTCATCTTCTGATTAAAGTGGCTAACATGCTCCACGGGATCAGTCCTTCCATTATATATGGTGAATGTTGGCTGGGAAAACCAATGAGGGAGCCTAGCCTTATTAATCCTCCTAACAAAAAAGGACTCAGAAATCTCCTATAGGGCTTTACTCATAGCGTCATTTCCCTTGGTGTGGTAAGAAGGCCCCTTTTCATGTTTGTTGTTGCTCTTCTCCAACTTGTCTTCACGTGAGGAAGCTGAGTAGGACTCGCTAGGTGGAGTTCTAGACCTGTGCCGGTATGAGCGATCATGGCTCCCTCTTAAACCCTCACTTGATGGGGAAGATGGGCTTCTCTTATCACGCCTCCTGCGCCTTAACTTCCTGCACAAACAATCAACTTCCAGTTGCAACTTCAATGTCTCTTGATCATGTGAAACATAACTCCTGGACTTGGAACGACTTTGCTTAGTATGTTTAGTGTGATGAGATTCCACCACAACACTTGAGGTATGTTGCCTGTCTCTCCTACATTCCAAGTTAACAAACTGGTTCTCCCTCTGGGAACCAACTGACTCATCCCTATCCTGGCCAATGTTAGTCATAAGTACTCAAGACAGATCCTCCACAACTTGTTGTTCCCACAGACGGCGCCAATTGTAAGGACTCAAAATTTTGTAGCCCAAGCTCACTTAGAATAATGGGTTATTCCTTTCAAACATGGCCCAAACCAATAAAATTTGTAAAAGGAGGGAAAGAACAACAACAATAGGCTCTGCTCGAGGACAGCTACGGGGAAGAATCAAGTTTATATTTAGGAACAAATGACTGTCAGGCTCTACACAATTGCTACTGAGGAGGCTGAGTTTGCATAAAAAGTAGAACTGTTCACTCTCTTCTTCTATTGACACCCCATTTTGCAACCCGTATTTAACCACAAATGGAGGGTAAAAGGGTAATTTTGCCTTGGAAATATGCATCTTGATTCTGGTCACTATATCCTCGATCTCATTTCACCCAAAATGATCTTGATACTGTAACAATCAAATCAACTAGTCATAAGCCCTAATTGGACCATCAGATTGAAAGTTATCATCAAATCAAGTTTTAATGGCCGAGATGCACTATCACAAATTGAGTCCGACTATATGCGATTATAAACAATTGATTCCAATTGGTTATAATTATAATCAATTTGAGATTAATGATGTGTCATAATATGATTGGTTAGGACTATATTTTATGGTAAGGTTGCACACACCTAATTAATTAGATAGTTAAACATTAATTATTCAATAAGTAATTTGTGCGATTATCTTTTAATTAGGGTAAATTTGGAACCAATTAAGTCTAAAATGGAAGTGATTGGAGCCTATTAATGTTAATTGGAAACTAATTTGGGACCTATTAATACTAATTGTGCTGAAATTGTTTTCTAACAAATGACCACTACTCACCATTTTGTTGATATCTCTCAAAATATTTTGAATCTATGAATGATTTAATTGAATCTGTGAATGATTAAATTTTCCCAGAAACTAGACATCTGGGGCTTCAATTTGAGCACAAGAACAAGACAATTCCGATCAGAATTGAGTAAGATATGATTTTTTGAAGTTGGCTCTACAAGTTGTTACAGTAGCTACGGGAAAACCGAATTTTGCTTGCTCCTTACTCCCACCAATCTCTACATTTAATGCACTGGATTTTCCCAAAGGCTAAAATGAGGTCTAGATTCATGATTCTTTGCCAACCTTCATTAAACGGCCTTCCATTCATATTTCCTCAACCACTACTATATAACCCCCCTCTTCTCCATTCCAAAACACACAAAAACCCACTCTCTTCTCCTTTCTTGAGTTCTAGGAAATTGAGTAATCTTGTCATATCTTGGTTTTCTTGAGACTCATGGTATTGATTGAGACACACTTTTCCTCTCCTAACTCTTCTTTTCCCCCACTCATAGGACCACCCTCAAGAGTCTCCTCCTTCACCAAATGGATCTTGCATGAAGGTATAATCCCTTTCTCTAATTGTTTTTTGTGTTGCCATGATGAGATTTTAAGATTAATTCATGATAATAATCATTTAAATTCCTTTGAATATGTTTGAATGTTCTTAAAAGTTCTTATGTGTTCTTGGTTATTCATCACATGTTCATGCATAACACTAGCTTCGATTTTAAATCTACATCAAAAACATGAAAAATATGTTTGTTTAATAATTTTTTTAAATTCTTGAATCTAGGATATCACCATCCACACACACTAACTAGAATTTATTTTTAATCCAAATGAAATGCTTGATAAATTGAATTGTGGTTTATCACATACACACATTAAATTCAACATGCAAATTGTTTAACATATTGGATAATATGATATGAATGTTGGTCACCATAATTTAGAAGACCGGTTTCACTGGGCAAGGTGGGTGCCTAACACCTTCCCACCTTATAACATAACCTTCAAACTTAAATCAAGTGTTAGTAGAGCAAATGTTTATCAATGTAATTTTCGATTTTTAGATTGTAACTATGAAACAAATCCATATACTTTATTTTAGATTGTATCTAGGACTAAAGCCATGTAATTTCCTATGATCAATATAAATTCAATTTCAAATCAATAAAATGAGGAATTTTTCAATTTTGGTTTTTTTTTTTTTTTCCAATAATTAAATAAGTGGCGACTCCATTGTAAAACCCTTAATCTAAAGGGGAAAATAAAACTAGTCAAACCTCCATTTTGAGAGGCAATAACACGACTCCACCAATTCACGTGTGTTTGGCCCAACATCATTAAAAGGGGCTGGGGGGCGCGGTCTCTCACAGTGACGACTCCACTGGGGATATTGAGGGCTAAGCTTCAATTAGGTTATGGTGGCCAACCATTTTATTGTTTGTTTATTGCTTGTTGTATATAATATGTCATTATATTGCATGTCATGCATTATTTGTTTAAATGAAATTTATTTTATTTGTTTGCTACCCAGAAGTCCGGTAGTATTAGCCGTGGATTGTGGTCTTCCTAAGACTCATATACCCAGTGGTGAACCTACCACCCACTGTGACAAGGATCATCATGGTAATGGCATGGTGGTTCATAAGGACAAACTGTACCGTTCAGACCAACGCGGTGCTCTTGGCATCACAAGTTGGGAGGTATGATGTCTTAGCTTGTAGGGACCTTTAACCTACCTTCTACCCATGTTATAATGACCCATAAAACCTACATTTAGGTCGGTCCATGTAAATTGCATTTCATTATGCATTTGTTTGGCCGTTGTTTGAACCATGATGACTCAAGTCCAACGCTTAAGCCCATCATGATTGTTTGAACCATGTATGTTGTGAATGAACTCAAACCCAAAAGCCTAAGATTGAACT